>LOND01007583.1:0-17158 GCA_014220965.1 Paragonimus kellicotti | reverse complement strand
CTGAGCAAGGTTCCAACCTGCGTTATCTTAACACTAGTGCAGGCTCTATGACACTCCTAGCCTAAAACCTTCAATGTCCTATATTTCCTTCTATCATATCCTTGATTTTATCATGGCAAGCGTCAGTAACTCAAGAATCAGCATCATCCTCTGTTCATAAGACTGTGTGGCTTTGAATATAACATTACACCGGCGTTTATTTCCACAGTTAATCAATCTGGAACCATTCTCAAATATCCCCCAAGTAGTAAACGGGTTCCTCAGGCGTATTTAGTGTAGTTGGCGAGTGGTAGTATCTTCTTGAGAACTTCACACAGCTTATGGTATAGCTTAATTAAGAAATAATCTGACATAGTGTTTTCAGTCAGTGTTGATGTCTACAAGGTTGACCGGGGAGATAAAAGTGATCACCTATATCAGGTATTATCATATAAACTGTAAAACTGGTCTTATCTCTCTGTAACTTCGCCAGCTTAAGTAAATCAGGCCATCTACTGGATGTCCCCTCCAAACGAAGATTGTGGTTCTGTCGTTGTATTAAAGACACAGATTGCAATTTGACACTGTTGAAAAAAATCGTGGTTAACCGGGTGGTTCCATGAGAGGGAAATAATTTGCTCCATTCTAGTAACAGTTTGTCGTTTATTCACTTAAAATGGGTTGAAAGTATCCCCGTGTGGTCAGTACTACACATTCCTCTCGTTCTCATCTCAACGGTCACATTGCGAATAATATAAAAGCACGGATACAATGCTGAAATGGTCTCGTCACGTTTGATTCCGCTGTCTGACATTTGCGATGAACAAGGTCGCACAGTGGTGTGGTGCAACATATTAGATGCAACAAAAAAAATCCTGGAAAGACAAAAACCAATGAACAGGTTGTTGCCACATTACATCAGATAGAAATAACGCAAAAAAACGATTAGCACTGTCAATAAGTTGATACACTTAAGAAACCTGGATTCGAAATTAACAAACAAAAATTCAGACCGGTAATGTCAGTAGCCTTTTCAACCAAGATCTCAACAAATGGGAGAAGGTCGATAGAAAGGAATGCACATAACCAAAAGATACACGCATGTCGAGAAAATGTGAAACACTTCACCATCTCTTCTGTGTGCATAAACAAACACCACCTATGTCATGTGAATGTCGTTTCAATTTGGTATGACGGCTAATCCCTTGAACGCTGTCAGCTTCACTTCCTATGTTTTGAAATGAATTACACTGTAAGTCAGTTCCGGACTAGTTTCATTTAACTTTGCTGAATGGTGGTTCCTGAATATGACGAATGATAGGTCTGACAACTTAACGTTAACCATTGTCTCCACACTGCTTCATTAAAAAGGACGTTAAATTTATATACTTTTAATAGTCTGAGTAGCTCATACTTTGAACAGTAACCTCTGCTCGCGGTACTGCTATAAATAATCCTAGTGACTTCATCAATCTGAAACTCGGTGAATATAGATATACCATCAACTCTGACATGTACATTTGGGGCATGGTCCAATTTGGCCATGGTGCGCCATTGCTTTTGTGTTTTCGCTCCCTCATTTTGTTGTAGCAATCCAAGAACTCCAATTTCTTGGTTAGGCTGGGACAATTTACAACACTAATGGACTAAATACTATGACTGTCTTGATTCCAGATTGTTCACATTCAACCTGTATGAAGCCCATCTGATGTAGTTTAGCAGTCTTCCGTTCTTATTTTTACAAATCCCATGTTGTATTCTGTTATTCCTTCAGTTCCGTCGTCCTCATCTTGGGGGAGATCAAACAAGTCCTATAGTCGCTTGGGGATATCCGAAAATCGATGGTCCGACTGAAAGCTTGCAAGGGGCAATTTGGACTAAACATTGAGGACAGAAGTGATCTATAAATCTATTTTAAGCCCACAGCTTACGACCGGTTAATAATGAATGACTGAACAGAAACCTTTGCCGTTCAGGTGATTCGGTCGTACATTTTTTCAACATAAGCAATAGCAAACGTGAACCCGGCTACCTATCTATCGCAACTATCTTTCAACTGACGTTTAGCGGTAACAATGAGGGTTGGAAACTATCAGTTGACATATCTTCTGTTAGCTCACTATACACACGCAATGTGCAATCGTGTACATTTTGTACATTGCCAGCCAAAATGTTCGCGGTCTCCACATCTGTATTAGTATGTGCGTCAGATGTTAGTAACCATGATGATACAGATGGTCAAACTTGGCTTTTTGTTTTGTTTATGTTTCAACCCCAGAACGATAGTTCAGTTATGGTGACCGTGTTGTTTAACTTACGGTGAACCGTTTCCGAAATAAATATTAGAGTCTGAGGTCAACAACAACAACAACCATTTGTGATTTTAGAACGTGTAATCGCGCATGAGCCGACTTAATTTTGTCTGAATATGGTTGAACAAAAAACGGCAAATCCGTTCGCACTTCGTAAACAGCTTGATTGGAACCATCAGCACTACGCATGTCAAAAATTATTTCACTGTTAGCTTTCACTCGTTCATCAGCCAGTTCAAATTGAGTGTACTCTCATGCCTCGCCTTTAAAATTGTCTTAATTTCAGTAACTCTAGTCCGTTTGCATTAGTCATGAACAAAACTGGGCACTGCAGTTAACCAACCAGAAAGTATCCGGAGGTAACTTAGAATCCATCGAACTCGTAAAATCCTATGCTGATAGTCATATGAGATGGCCAACCCTTTTGATTCATTAGCAGAATATTTTTTAAAATGCCGGTTTATCTTATTTTGATCCGATATCCCTTCAAAGACGTAGAACACATTGCGTGAAATGTAAGGAGATATATAGTCATCAGTTATGTTGCGTACTGNTTCGCAATGTGACCGTTGAGATGAGAACGAGAGGAATGTGTAGTACTGACCACACGGGGATACTTTCAACCCATTTTAAGTGAATAAACGACAAACTGTTACTAGAATGGAGCAAATTATTTCCCTCTCATGGAACCACCCGGTTAACCACGATTTTTTTTCAACAGTGTCAAATTGCAATCTGTGTCTTTAATACAACGACAGAACCACAATCTTCGTTTGGAGGGGACATCCAGTAGATGGCCTGATTTACTTAAGCTGGCGAAGTTACAGAGAGATAAGACCAGTTTTACAGTTTATATGATAATACCTGATATAGGTGATCACTTTTATCTCCCCGGTCAACCTTGTAGACATCAAACACTGACTGAAAACACTATGTCAGATTATTTCTTAATTAAGCTATACCATAAGCTGTGTGAAGTTCTCAAGAAGATACTACCACTCGCCAACTACACTAAATACGCCTGAGGAACCCGTTTACTACTTGGGGGATATTTGAGAATGGTTCCAGATTGATTAACTGTGGAAATAAACGCCGGTGTAATGTTATATTCAAAGCCACACAGTCTTATGAACAGAGGATGATGCTGATTCTTGAGTTACTGACGCTTGCCATGATAAAATCAAGGATATGATAGAAGGAAATATAGGACATTGAAGGTTTTAGGCTAGGAGTGTCATAGAGCCTGCACTAGTGTTAAGATAACGCAGGTTGGAACCTTGCTCAGAATAGACATTGGCAGCTGAAACAGTACTAAATAGGTTGCAAATACCTTGACCGATAGCACAGATTTGAACACCGCTCTAAAGATACTAACAATTAGCTTAAAACGTTTCTAATATATATGTTGAATTTTCCTCGTGATACTTGCGCCCAGTATGCCTGTGAACAAAACGCAAGGACTTGAAGCCAACTGTTTGTTAGTACAGTCGGTTCGTACACCTGAGTGTTTCGAAATCCAAAACGTGTTTATGCTCAAACACACCGACTGGACCACTTTCGTTGCTACTGGTGCTCACTGAGCAGGCTGATTGATTTTTTGCACAAGTTGCGACATTGTTTCGGCGTCAAAGCCAAGGAGACATTTGTGCACTCAGTGTGTAAACATGTAACATGAATGTTCAGTGGAAAAATCTTCACACAATACTAAACAATTAACTAGTATAGCATGTTTCAAATGTGAATCATCGTCAGTTAGTAAACGTCGAAACTAAGAGTGATCACACTGTCTTACGATTTCGCTTGTAAAAATGAAAATTTGTGTTGTTAGTATGTTAAATGAGCGCAAGTACATCGGAGCGGATTAGGAAATAGAAAAGTGAAATGTGGGTCATTCTCATTATACATTTTTTGTATGCGATTAATCTCTTGAAACTACCAAACACGATCCAGCGTGTATGAGAATTGCATTCGAGTGGTCTCATCAAGAATGTAATAACTTTCCCAGTAAGTGTAATGGAAACGAGCACATTTGTTTATAAAACTATGGATTAAGGGATAAGATTTGTCAGGATTATAGGACACAAAACTTAAAATATAATTCTATCGCCTTTTAAAAAGATGGTTACCATATGGTGACTAGGTTGGGTTGTTGGCTGAAGTAACGCCCAGATTACAAGACGCGAAAATACTTTCATAGTCAACGGAAAGCAGGCCGCAATCCACAGCAGAACTGTATGTTGATTCCTTAAAATAAAACAAACCATCTTGAAGCCTACAGATGCTTAGAACGACCGACCTAGCAGAGCATCATTTGTGTAAATCTAAAAAGCCATTCCGCAAAAGCGAGTGGAAGCTAGAAGAATCCGACTAGCATTTAGCTAGTATATCTTCAGCGTATTGGACGAAAAACATGGTAGGCAGAAAGAGGCCTTGTTTGTACAAAGAGACAGCATAAACCCCGAGTGGAAGCTTGAATTGAGCTGTACACATGAAGAAGTTTGTTTCAGAAGGGTAAACTGTGTTCTGAAAGTAACGTACTTATAGATGATTAGGAAAATAGAATGATTAACATCAGTGCGCTCAAAAGGTAGCAGAAGGATTCTATCAAAGCTGCAGTAAGCACCGCTTTAATCCAGTTTTGTCTATGGAGTGTCAGAAGTGTATGAAGTTGATGTGTTATTGAGTCAAGATTTATGCGTGACTGATGGAACGTAATCTGAGACCGTCCGCTGAGTTCAGTGATACACACAATATAGTATCAACAGTACTTTCAGTTACACGTTTAACATCGCGAGTATTCACTCTATTTGCCACTTCACATCTTTTTGCAATGAGAACACTCATGGATTTTACCAAAGCTTATGCAATGGCTAGTCAGATGGCTGGAAAGTTCATGGAGGAACCCGGCACATCCTTGCGGACTTCAGGCTGATAATCTTTCCGCCTCTTGCATCGCTCGATTTTAAAGGTCCCAATCGGTTGTAAGTCGTTGATGATAACATCGGGATAGTGAGATTTAGGGTTATATATACATCCAGAACAAAACAGTTTTCAGTAGGCACAGAAAGCTGAAAATTTTTTCTGAAGTATATGAAGAACGACACAGTCATTTCGTCACCTTCCTCACTAGACGACGATTCTCATGACTTGGTAATGTTACCGTATAGAATTATTCACATCCAACCTTTCTACCAACCAGCTTAAAATTTTAACTTGTGCCGCTGCCAGGTTTTTCGAAACAAACACTGCTTTTAATGTGCATTGCATACACATAGCCTGGTGACATTTACTGACAAGTTATTACGCGGGAATTAAATTTGTGTGCATGACGAGTGATATTCTAAGTTGATCCGATCTCACTGAAGAAATTACTAGTTATTTATGAAACAAATATTCAAGCAAGTTTTTGGTTTTCGTGTCATTTATGATCAGAAGATCTAATCACGTCAAAAAACTGGTACGCATTAGGAAGATGGATGATTTATGAATAAACAATAAGCGGAAAGATTAGTCATGTACAAACAAACATGAACACTGTGTTTACTTGTGAAACTATCACAGGAGAAGGGACAAAGCTAACTGTCTATCAGTCGAAATATGTGCAAGTTTGCGTAAAAGCAGTGTTTATAATTCGAAAGGAAATTTTCGGGAAGAAAACTGTCTGTGAATTGGTCACATCACCTGATTTTGCAGGCATCTTTAAGGATAACTCTGATGAGAAAGATTTCGGTGAATCCGACCAACCTCCCACATTTTGTTGACTCTGGTTAAACAGCATTAACGTGTTTATAGAGCGAGACCGATTGTAACCATTCTACACTACCTAGATGGAATCGTTCTCACATACATGGGTCATTAGAGAAGCACTGGGCGGTATCTGTTAGCCGTTTCTTGATTGTTCAATTCATATATTTGGATATCAACTCAAACCCATTATTTATCTTGAAGCCGCATGTGCAGCATTGTACGACATAAGTCTACGCACGTTAAACAAGTTTATATTAGCATAACGTATTCAGTACTTGATAGAACTGAGTCCGATCAGCGACTGCCATAAAAACCGAAGCATTGGCTACATTATCAAAGGTCGTCTGACAGATTTCTCGCAAGAAAAATGTTCAAGAAATGAAAAGTCAGTCAGGTCTTCACACAACAAAGATACATCGCAGGTCATCTATTGGGTTTCGAACTAAATAAGTGACAGGGCTGTTTATTCTAGCAGCGACAACTAACGTTCAATCTTCGTACGTCTTATCGGGAGTATTGTTAATTGTGTATGTAAATTAAAAACAAGGTACGCCGAATATTTTCGAATGAAAGACCGTGTGACAAATTTTAACTGTAACAAACAGGCAACAAAGTAATGGTACAAAACCGAACCGAGATGAATGGGCATCAAGCCCTGCTCAGGACTTCTTCAGTTTGCGCGAAACGTATCAATCATAAAAATGCGAAGGTTACCAAATGATCGCCTGAATCTACATAGGACCAGCTGCAGAAGGGAATAAAATTGGAAGAGTCACGTGCGCATCGACTGCTGTCTTGGCCCCCGGCATTTGGCAACAGGTCTTTAATCGACCACAACCACATGTAAGTGGCTAGGTATTCCGCACGTTTAATCGTATCAACGGGTTTTTCATTTATTTAATAAATAGGTGATTTTTTTTTTAAAAAAAATACTCGATCTGTCATTCTCACATGTGGACAACCTTCGGGAATCACTAACTCGCTTGCAACATTGACCACTGTTTATACTCTCCTATTGTCTTCAGATTTAGTTAATTACACATACCTAACTTGTACTAAATGTGGAAAAATGTCACTGGTTGGCGTGATATGAAAATGCGTTCACCCGAAAAGATGCCGACTTTGATATGTGGTTGGATCCAAAAATCAACAGCAAGGCGTTAGATAACTGGTTCAACCTTATTATGTCTCATCAGCGCCACATAAGCAGGAAAATCGAACGGAAAACACCTGACCAAGTGTCAGAATGGTAGACCGGATGGTCATCCACCATAACACAGGGAAGGCATGCGAGTTACATCCCTTTGCTATTGCACTTCCTTACTTGTTTACAAAACTTTCTAAGATAGTCGTAAATGTGGCTGAACCGAGGATTGGTTCAAGTCTATAAAAAGCGGAAAGCAATGGCTCAGGGAATGATTGATATCCAAGTGTATACAAATTGTTCCAGTTTGGTTGTTCCATGTGGAAGATATTTCTTCATATAGTTATATAAAACGTACAGTAAATCCCACAGTTATTTATGCTGTAGTTATACGCCGCTGACGCCTTAGATACATTAATCTGAATGTAGAGGATGCACGAGGGAAAAAAAGAACGTTAAATATCCTCTGCCTGCGATTTGTTCATTAATGTTACTAAGATACAGCCTACGCAAATAATAATCCAGCGTAATAAGTCTCAGATACTGTGCAGACTTACTTCGCTTTTCTAGCCGCATTGGCCGAAACTTTCAGCTCATCTTGTTTTTGCGATTTGAACTTCTTGGTCGGCAAACTTTGACCTTTATTGGTTATCCGATTCGATGCGTTACGTATGGCTAATTTCATTGCCGAACTTGCTCTGACGTTACAGTATCAGGTTGACCGAGCTGATATTGTTCTGAGTAGATTAAGTTTACTGGGAAGTCGTCGGGTTACATTCAATTTGGTGCGTACGACTGCATGTGTGATGGGTCGGTTGAAAAGGACTTCGAGCAATGTGTGCACGTAGTTTGTCCAATCGTCTTGTTGCGTTGAGCTCACTGATTAACCTAATCAGATGACATTAGCTGCTGTAACGCAAATACCGTCAAACAACGTATACGTTGTTTGCGTGTTTACAGCACCTACTTGCTAATCTGGTGTGTGCGTGCGCACAGATTTGAGGTGGACTTGTGCTATTCGTTGAACAACATTTTCATCAGATATGATCAAGTTTCGATTAAACGATGAGATTGTCTGTCCAGAGCTGGTTCGGGATCGAAATTGAATGGTTTGACTGTCTACTTGTGTATGGCAACGACGTGTGCATGTGGCAACGGCAACCTGCTGAACTTTTTAACCAAACTCATAAATTTTGCGAGTGAGACGGAGATCTTTTTTGTTACTTCCCAGCTGAACGAAAATAAATCAAGAACGACCTGATTTCTAAGTTGAGCTAGTAGACTGTTCGGGGCCTTTAAACTGCAACGTTATAGATGAACAATTTTTTATAGCATAATATGCACTGTTTGAATGTGGCACCAATAAAACTGGGGTTCTAAGTTTGGTGCACACGGCACAATCTTCTAAATAATCGAACACACTAAGCAGATTACAGTACCAACACAACTAAGGCATTCTGCTTTTTGAAAGAAAAGCGTACTTATAGAGGTTTGACATATACCAGTTGAACGATACATTTGTCTGAACACCTTGATATACGGATGATCAAGTGTCTGCACTATGAAATGTGATGAGCCACTTAGTATGTGATAAGCGGGTTTTCATATACTGAATTGTATTCGCTTGTTTTAGTTGTAATCCATCTTCGGACTTATTACGGTTCGATCTAACCGTACAATTTGTGCGTCCAACATGTAGGATTAGTAGATATTTATCATTCAGTATAGTGGATTGGAATTGAGAAAATTGGTTTAAGTTAAAGCCGGCTTGCAGCTCTAAGTGTAAGTGTTGTTGTTCTTGGCCTGATCTCCGGTGTGAATAGCTCACTGAAGTCACCATGATAGATAAGATTGCCAATATTGTTGGTTCATAAATTTGTGGGGGAAAGAGAAAGACCACTTGCTTGTAGCCTCCTGGTTCGGGGTTGAAGAGAAAAATGCATTTTCGAGCAGTCTTTAAATGTAAAGTATCTTCCTTAAATTCTAGAAAAGACTGGTAAACGTGAAGATGACATAACAGCTCGCAGCTTCCAAACGTCTGATAGTTAAACACCTAGAAGCAGCACACTTATACAGTGGACAATAAAAACCAGGTTGACTGACGATAAGAGCAAGAAGGCACAAATGCAGGCCCGTCTCCCGCATCTGACACTCAAACGAATTGCGATGCCGGTTGCTCGTGCGTGTTTGTTTATCAAGCAGAGATGTTGAGCGGTTAGACTAAGCCAGTCGTGTCAACAGAGCTAGGCACTGCGCCTCAAAGTGGTCAAATCCTAAGTGAGAGGAAGTTCTGAACACCAAGTAGGCTGTCTATATAAAACTCAAGTTTGAAAAAATAGCCACGTAATCGTTTCTCCTGGTCAATAAGAAGATGCTTGCCAAGTGATGGCCAAATTTGTGAAGAACCTTGTAAGCTTCTGCTCAAACGCTTGTACTTTAGTATGAAGAAATTCAACGTCGAAAGAATACCTAGATATTGGTTGAGCCTACGCCAAATTACTGTCGGAGTATCTTGACTTCGGAAGCTTTCATTAAGCGCCTTGCGTTTCTTAGATTTGGCCGGCCAAACTCAGTTCATTTTTACTCTATAGTTGTACAAACAAGGAAGACAAGTTGGGGCTTGTGATATGCAACAGATATGAAATATTTTACACATTCTTCCGAACAGACTCAGTTTGTTTTGCTTTCTGCACCTTTAGTAGTTTGTATACCTCAAACCTGTGGACAATTGTGCTAACAGAATCTGTTGTGATGGTGAGTATACCTGAATTTTGTATCTACGGGCAATAAATAACAAACGAACTACTGAGTAAACTGTCTCACTTCGTTTTAAGATACAGGCACATCCTACATACATTGTGTAGAGCACCAAATCAGTGTAGAATGACATCCGTCATTTTTCGGTGCTTAGTAAGTGAAGGACGAATAACACGAAATGACCGTTACACAACGTTCCTAACCATTGCAAACAAAAGGCGACTGACTACTTGATTTTGAATTTCCGTCTAATTCTGCTTGGGCAATCTTAAAACCGAAAATGGGGCCATATTTTGTTGGGGTTTTGCGGCAAGGTAACTTGTTCATGTATTTCAGATATTTGGACAGATTGCTGTTTTGGTCACCCTTTTGTTCCAAGCTTTGGTCCAGCAGTCATCCGCCAAGTTCGTGATGCCTTTGTTTTTTACAAATCCCATGTTGTATTCTGTTATTTCTTCAGTTCCGTCGTCCTCATCTTGGGGGAGATCAAACAAGTCCTATAGTCGCTTGGGGATATCCGAAAATCGATGGTCCGACTGAAAGCTTGCAAGGGGCAATTTGGACTAAACATTGAGGACAGAAGTGATCTATAAATCTATTTTAAGCCCACAGCTTACGACCGGTTAATAATGAATGACTGAACAGAAACCTTTGCCGTTCAGGTGATTCGGTCGTACATTTTTTCAACATAAGCAATAGCAAACGTGAACCCGGCTACCTATCTATCGCAACTATCTTTCAACTGACGTTTAGCGGTAACAATGAGGGTTGGAAACTATCAGTTGACATATCTTCTGTTAGCTCACTATACACACGCAATGTGCAATCGTGTACATTTTGTACATTGCCAGCCAAAATGTTCGCGGTCTCCACATCTGTATTAGTATGTGCGTCAGATGTTAGTAACCATGATGATACAGATGGTCAAACTTGGCTTTTTGTTTTGTTTATGTTTCAACCCCAGAACGATAGTTCAGTTATGGTGACCGTGTTGTTTAACTTACGGTGAACCGTTTCCGAAATAAATATTAGAGTCTGAGGTCAACAACAACAACAACCATTTGTGATTTTAGAACGTGTAATCGCGCATGAGCCGACTTAATTTTGTCTGAATATGGTTGAACAAAAAACGGCAAATCCGTTCGCACTTCGTAAACAGCTTGATTGGAACCATCAGCACTACGCATGTCAAAAATTATTTCACTGTTAGCTTTCACTCGTTCATCAGCCAGTTCAAATTGAGTGTACTCTCATGCCTCGCCTTTAAAATTGTCTTAATTTCAGTAACTCTAGTCCGTTTGCATTAGTCATGAACAAAACTGGGCACTGCAGTTAACAAACCAGAAAGTATCCGGAGGTAACTTAGAATCCATCGAACTCGTAAAATCCTATGCTGATAGTCATATGAGATGGCCAACCCTTTTGATTCATTAGCAGAATATTTTTTAAAATGCCGGTTTATCTATTTTGATCCGATATCCCTTCAAAGACGTAGAACACATTGCGTGAAATGTAAGGAGATATATAGTCATCAGTTATGTTGCGTACTGGTAAAGAAGCCTGATATTTTAAAAATGAACAAAGTTACTGTTAATTTTATGTCGGGAAAAATGGATCCCGTATCCAATTTGAATTTCTTCGATTTCACTTGACTGGTTCATCTGGCAGAAGTGCACTTTTTTCACATATGTTGAAAACGTGGCTAGTTTTTTTTAAAAAAGAATTTACTTTTCAAACTTTGTTTTCCCTTTATTCGGTTTAGCAGGATAACAAAAAAGCAAAAGTTGCAAAACGCATGCATTCCTCTTATTCTTATCCGTAGATTACTAGAAATATTCACTTTTATAGATTCGGAGTATGATGACAAAACCTTCAACCAAACGAAGGTCATTTGGGTGCAGATTAGAATGGGGTAGACCGAGTCAACGTCACAGCAACCAGACTGATTACGTCAGCACGTTTTGTCCGCAGAGGGCAAACATGTCAAGACTTGAGTAATACCGCTTTAGAAAATGCGGACAGCTTGGGCTTGAGACATCGAAATAGAATCACAAACAAAATGGCAGGGTGTTCGACATGACCTGCTTCGAGTAAGTGTTTCGTGACCGAAGCCGTCGGACTTCTGTTTTAAAGTTTTAATACCTACTTGCGTTGAGTCACGACGTGCAATGGTCATTCCGGAATGTGTTCTGTCTTTCTCTGTGGCATGTTTTGGAACTTTCCGCTGACGTGTGCGTCA
This sequence comes from Paragonimus kellicotti, assembly GCA_014220965.1. Lineage (NCBI taxonomy): Eukaryota > Metazoa > Platyhelminthes > Trematoda > Plagiorchiida > Troglotrematidae > Paragonimus > Paragonimus kellicotti. The sequence goes on along the minus strand of LOND01007583.1, from coordinate 4,980 downwards.
CAATAGCTGCAAACAAACTGGCAGATGATACGAGAGACAGGGTTTTCTTTCGAACAACAATCACCGCAATAGAGAGTAATCCTGCGGTTGGAAAGTTACGAACGTACTTCCATCGAAGATACCTGTGATGAGTAGTAGATTTCAACTTTCGTATTTATAACTTCATAACTGAGGTCTGCTTTGTAAATAGGGCCGATAAGAACTTGCTTCTATGGCGCTAACTGCAGGTGAAAATTTGCCAACCGCCTGCCACACACTGAACTTGAACAAATTTGACCGAAGCTGATTCGTGAATAGAACCTTCTTCAGAAGCCTAGTGTGGCCGGTTGTGCATAATTTCTTTGCTTCCTAAAGAAGCTTTTACATTGAACCAAGACAGTAAGCCGTAGGCCAGAATAAAGGAATAATGTAAATGCTTTTCTATAAACAGATCGACTGAGAATTTTATCCGAGCGCCCAGAAACAAGAATATTCAGGAAAGGTGGCGAATCATCTAACTCTGTGTGCGATAGGGAAGTTTCGGTTATGAGAATTAGATAGAAGAAAAAGATTTGTTATACAGTCACAATCGGTGTATATTAAGATACCACCAACAAAACTTTCATAAAGCAAATAGCGGCCAATGTGATAGATAGTTCATCTCTGGCTCCTGTTACTGAATCCTGTATCGGGATGCAAACTTCCCTTGGTCTTTCCAGTCCTTCCGTGTTTTGCCTTAATCACGTGATTCTTCCTCAATTCCACTGGTGGCTTTTCAAGGTCGTCACAACTCGACCGTTCAATTTTCCACTGTAAACTGTGTTTGCTAGACATATCTTGGTGACTTTTCAGGTTCAAACAATATCTATTTGTTTTATGCACCGACCTGAGGATGCGACACGTCACAATATAAACGCCAGTCTGCCTGTTATTACCCGCCGTCTTTCAACTATGTTGTTTTCTTTTGGCTGATCCATACGTATTCAGTGCACGTAAAAGCAGCGCCCAGAAACTGATTTTTAGCTCCGTATTTGCTTGCTAGCCTTGACCGACGGTTCCTTGTTGCTTGTATTCTTGAACCTGAGTAGCTCATTTAGTGATTGTTAGCGTTCAATTCCCTGTGAACCCGAATAACTGAGGTTCGTTATATCAGTTATTTCATTGATTACGCTGCTGATAATATTGTACTAGCTGATCCAACTTGGGATCCGATTTGCCTACGTGTCTGTTAACTTTCTTCGGATGACACGGTGATACTGATTGCACCTGAGCGTCAAGTAGCTTGTAACCACCCAAAGAAAAATATCAGCCAATATCTGATCCATTGCGTGTAGCCTCACAGTAAAAGAATCCACAGTATTATCGTTATGTGTTTATTCTCTAGAACATCATCGTCCGGAGTACTTTCGATTTTGAACTTTCATTCATAAGTTAGTACAATGCACATATTAGTCGCACAGTTTACTCAAGACTGCAGTACTGACGGCGTTGTCTTGTTCTATGAGGGACCACGGTCTACATCTATCCCAGTTGTTTGATGGTTCCATAGTGTTCTGAGGGCAACTAACAATGCTGGTGAATGGGTGACGATAGAAATGAATATGAAACTTGGAACATTGCGACACTAAATTGCCCTGAAATCTTCGGTGAAGTGAAAGCACCTCCTTTAGCTATTCACGCGGGTTTTTAAACTAAACTTGAATCGTTAACCAGCCGAACTTTTTCAGCGGAATTTCGTCCACGGACATTGCTGTTGATAGTTCTTGACGTCTCAGTTTATATCTACCGGCCTGACTGTGATCGTCGGCTTACGTGACATTCGATTGCGGGGGTTGTTCATCAAGTGTTTAGCCTCGACCTTCAATTAAATAAAGACAAGACGTTCATATCCTCGACTTACCCTAAAACTGTGTGAGTATCTAAACCGATAATTGGTTGACCTAACAACCACAAGTCAGCATCGTGCATGCTGGTAGGCACACGGATATGCGCACTTGATAACATTGTAGTTAACAAATTCGTAGGCGTTGGACGACCGTGACGGGTTTTACTCGTCAAGAGTCAGTAGCTTACATGCCACTTAGGTAGGTTACGCCAACATTTGTATGGTAGACTGATGAGACGGATGTTGAGTTGCAGACGTTAGTAGAAACTGTCACAATGAGAAAAATCGAACAGATTGAACGAATGTAAGGAGGAAAAAGCGAAAACCATGAATGAATTACGATCGTCACATAAAAAGGAAGATGAACTCCAAGGACAGCGAATTGTCGGGGAAAATATAGAGGTTTTGAAATGACAAGCGGACTTTGGTATGCAAGTGCAGAAAGAGTATGGATCTTTTTCGGAAGAGAGTGCAAAATACTGTTTGCTGAAAACTTGGTTTAAAGTGGTGAAAGCCAATCACGAAGTTTTTGTAGGATCAAGTGGGCTTCAACAATGGAAAACGAAGATATGATAAAGTTTGGTCGGTTGGACAACAACTCATGTTATCTGCTGGGTTGGGTTAGTTGCTGTCTGGATAAATATACCATGCCATGTCTGTAGCGTAGCCAACGAATGTTCTTAAAAATTATTCTGTTTTTGTCTGTACGTTCGGGTGAGTAACCTTTCGAATGGATTAGGATAGTAATTCTATCAGATACGGTGTGAAACTGTATACGAGTGGCTAGTTTGTAGATGATCTTCTCTAGCAAACGCACGACGATAATTGGTCAATGATGAGTTGAGACGATCACCTGGTTGGGCAAGGTATCACAGGATACATGAAGGGATTGTTGAATCATGAAGTAGCCAAAGATTCAACGATTGAAAGGACTCTGATGAGAGGCATCAAACGCTGCCAGAGGCCTAGTTAATGACAGCGATGGAAAACTAAACGAATTGAGGAAATAGTTGAATATTTTTTCATGTACGTCATAACGAGCTTCTACAGTGGAAAAAAACTTTCAACTTCAACGAATACCGTAACTTCCAAGATATTATCACGTGTTCAGAAATTATCCAGAAAGTTCTTATCACTACATTGATGATAGACCTCGTGATTAACTGAGTGTTGAAGGGCGGTAGTTATGAGATGGCCATTAACCCAAATATCGGGTAAGACAATCAGACAATTTAAGTGGAATCAGTTGGACATGACCGTGTCCATCTGCAGCCAAATGTGACGCTGAAAGTTTACTTTGGATGTTGTCTTGACTACCTCATTTTTGGCGTACTCGGTCAACTGTTTCCATGTACTTACAAATGAAGGGCCAAGTTGTGGAACCAAATAAATACCGGTATCGTTCCTTTGCTTTTTTCTTTCAGTAAACAGCAACAGAAGAAAGCTTATCGCCCTTTCTTCTACAACTCCTTACATTACGAAAGTATTCATCAAATCCAAGTTCTGAGTGGATTCACCAGGTAAACTGAAATAGTGTTCTCACTTTTGTTGATGTGGGCTGACTACGATGCGACTGTTTCTGTATGGAGATCAATTAGCGGATCAGAGGGTTATCCTTACCGTTGAAGCCGAAAAAGTTTGCTAAAACCTTGCAGAATTTGTGGTCAAGCCCTGGTAGATGAAATACTGTAAAGTAAATTGTTAAACTTGAACAGGGTACCGATAAATGCACGTTCAACCGAAGCTGTTGAAGATTAACCTTGCCTTAAGAAAGTGATTCAGCGGTACAAAAATGGCGAGTTAATTTACTCTGGTAAATTCGACTAAGGTTTACCACTTTTGTAAGAAAACTGTATCGTCGAGGAAGTGTTACATACCGTTTGCCAAGGTGAGAGACTTAATAGCTCAAGTGGACATGTGCACATACGAGCGCCCGAGGAACATGGGCCAGTTTATGGGAGAAGGGAGGAAGCATGTGTGTGCCGCGTCACTGGGTTCAGGTCATTTCGCGCGTTGCTGTAGCGGATCGCGCTAACTGGGTTCAACGTTCGTCTCTATTTCGCTCAGCGCTGGTTTCATGCCGTGGTTTGCGACATCTTACAGGTATAAGCTTCACTTGTCAATCCATCGGCGTTTCCTGCGACCGGATAGTGCCTGTCCCACTGTTAAGTTTTGGCCTCACACAGTGAGTTGAATTCTGAATGTTGATCACTTGGTAGTAGTGTCTAAATGATGGAGCTGATGGGTGCTAGTAAAGCAACGTTGATTGTGTTGAATTCTTTGGGCTTGAGTTCGCAAAGTACGTGCGGACACCAGCTAGAGCGAAACTCAATTATAATGCTTGTTGTCAAAAGAAGCTGGCTGAAAAGTCTACGGGAGTGCGTCAACGGCGACCAGCTACGAAGGAGATACTACTGTTCGTTCCCGTATTTCGGTCGTTGCCCTTTAAGACTGAGACAGATTTCAACACGATTTGGCGTTACTCAACATCACAAATGATTCATTCAAGTGTAGACAACTTTGTTCCAACATATTCGGTGTCAACAATCGTCCTTTATATTATTTAGACCACAAACCGGCTTGATAAGCCACCGGTGAGTCGTCAGTGTATCATGGACACAATGTTAACAAAACGTTGCGGACAAAACTCATGTGTTTGGATTGGAGTGGAACATTGTAAACGAGAAGTAGGGAAGATGGATCGGGGTTTGCTTTATGACACGGAAACGGAAGAGAATCTGGCATAGAAGATTCTACCAGAGATTTCATCTATCCTGTTACCTGTATCAGGTATTAAAAAAGGGAACAATCCAGCCGGTCGAACACCAGAGGTTATCGGCCTAAATATTAACCTGCGTACGATTTTTTCCTTACAACTGATGTATATTTGATTAGGGCGCATATGTTTTGATTTCGCAACCACCTTGAACTGAATGAACATATACATCTAAAATAGTTAGTGAACCACATTTTGTAGCCCTCAAAATGGCTGTTTTACGCTTTTGAGAAGAAACTGTTAAAATAAGAAATCAAAATTTCTCATGTCATTTTCTATGTCCGCATGAATTCGTTGTATTTTGCGCCGATGAACGTTTTCCAGCTTGCTCACTAAGGAT
>LOND01007580.1:0-17717 GCA_014220965.1 Paragonimus kellicotti | reverse complement strand
ATTTTGAACTTAACGGGTTCTTTTCAAATAATTAAATGACCATAAACAATTTCTCAGAACGATTGTTCAGCTTAGAGAAACTGAATCACGGCCATTAACCAAAAAGGGGACAGAGGAAAATCTAATAGTTTAAGACGATGGAATGTTGTCTATGTAATGAGATTTTCCATAATAAGTTCGGATGAATCTGAAGAGTCCAATAGCACTGAATTTCTGAAAATGATACATTAAACATGTTTTGTTATAAGTATGGCTGAAAATAAATTATTTATACACTCCGTTTGCGTAACAGCAAAAGACCATTCCCATGAGGACTGAAACGGGAATTGCATATTGATTGCTGGTCTCGGTTATTGAGGTACACTATGAACGACCATGCTTGTTTTCAAACATTCCTGTGAAATACGAATTAAAAACCACAGTAAATGGTTCTTGGTCTAACTGATTGTCCAGTGCAAGGGTGACTGTAGAATCAACCATCCGTCAGGATGTTTTAGATATCAATTCCATAGAAATATATACTGAATAATTTTTGCGGTGATTTGTAACTGTATTTGAACGATGAAGATAACAACAGTTGATAACTGGGGTGCAGACTGATAGGAGCAACAGGACCCACTTACTGAAACACCTATGGATAAACTGGAATATTCCACGTCGGCACAATACACTTCATAAACAAAAGTCCAAGTTGCAGATGAGGGTAAGTGCAATCGAAAACAAAGATGTCGTGCGACTTTCACGCAATTTCTTATATTGCTTGCCTCTATCAATTTCCTTTGTAGAAAATAAACATCATTCCTTTGAACTGATTCCACCTAACAATGCACTTCACGTACGTGCGTCTAGTCTCCCTGCTGCTCTTGCTCAGTCTGAGTCGGGATTGCCTATCTTGAGCTACTGAGTGACTGTGTTTTGGGCTGCATGTTTGTTTGTTTCGTTTTATTAGGCTAGTCCTCTGTAACCTCGACAATTTCAGAGCCAGCTCAGTTAAACAGGGGCAATTTACACATCCGTGGACAAAACTTTGAGCCATCTGTGTGAAAGTTATTGAACGTCAACTTTGTGGATTTTTCAGCGGAATTAGGGAGGAAGCGAAGGAGTATCGGTGCACGGTGTGGATTAAGAAATATAATGCAGTGCTGTCGACAGCTTTGAATGGAAGTACACCATCTGTGACTAACAACTGTGAAGTAAGTCTGAATGCAGGCCTGCTAAGGCAGAATAAACTTTCAAGTGGAAAGGTGATACGCAAAAATACTCAACTCTACAAAGTTTTCCATCCTTTTTACTAGGTCACGTTGGTTATTTTTCAGATTTATTATCTAGTTTATAAACTTCACAGTTTCACGAGACAGTCACTGCACTATACGCTAAAGATTAATTCATGGTGACACTGCAGTTACATTGTATATAGTGATGTCTGTCAATCTTGTTGGACATGGTGTGAGCATCCTGGTCTACTGAGCTGAACCAGCACAATTTTTGCCCCAGTTTGTAAAGTATACAGTTCTGGATTCATTTTATCACTTGATTGAGATGGACAAAACAGGGTATGCCTCCATCTAGTCACTTCGCAGATCACACACCGTGTTAACGAATAAAGTTTGTAAGCTGCGCCAACTAGAACCAAAATGAATTTCGGTTGGACAGCAATGGTCATGTGCTTACGTAGCCTCAACTAGGCTGACATCGAAGCCGTTGAATAGCTGTTTGTTTCGTAACTGAAGTCCAAGCACGAAATGCTTTTGTAACTTTATAACTTGTCTTCTGAATTCAGCGGTTTGGTTTTGAATACTTTCTTTGCTACAGGTGCCTCAGTGATAATTGGTCATATACACGTTAGTGAATACTGGTCATGATAGAAGGATACAATTTCTGATTGCAATATACTCATGTGCTTACTAGTTTGTAACTACCAATAGGTACGATTCAGAAGCTTTGCTCTGAACACCCTCATGTTCGGTAAGAATGTTGGGCTCGCTTAAATGTAAGTGAATTCAGTACCTGCAGGCTCCTGTAGGGTACGGCAAGTGGACGTTCCACGTGTAAGAAAATGACTGCGATCTGTGCAAAGAATCCTCCAAACAATCTGAACGTCGTAGCCCCCACTCGGAAGCTGGTGTAAAGCAGGTGCCTGTGTGCATAGATCAACTAGCTGCTGAGAGGCCTGGCTAGAGAGGAGCATGTTATGTGGACTCGGTGACGGAAATGATTTGGAAATTATAGATTGCAATCATTTTAGGCGTGGGTCATAGAGGACGGCGGAGGGGGACAACAAGTGATGAAGTCAAAATGGGGATTTCTTATTGCGTTCAAAAAGAAGAAGCATAATGAACTGTGTCTAACCATTTTAGGGTAAAAGTTGAAACCTTTGGAGGCATCGTAGCAACTCAGAACAAATCAATCAGCCCATACAAAACTCTCATAAAGATTGCATCAAAGAAGTGTAAGAACTGGTGGACAACCTTCGTAAGTATTCGCCGCGTAATTATCCCCGTCCTTGTACAGGCAACTCGGCGTTTGTTGACTGTCCTTTACCACATAACAAATAGTTTGATGGTTCGACTATTAGTAATAAATTGTTATAGAACTGGGATAATGCAAACAAGAAATGCAGTGCAATGAGTCCTCCATGTTGCGTTTGCAGGTGAAAGGAAAAAATCAAAATTTGGTGCGGCTGATCAAAAGAGAGGTCAAGAATGTAAATTATTCCACGAGGTTATGGTGCTACTTTGAACGTTCTGGCTTGTTGACGAAGTTCCACCGTGCCAAAATACGACTGTTAATTAAAATGAATCTCTTTTTTTATTATCTATTCAGTGTTTTAAATCGTTGATGGAATGAAGACAACCAGTCATCCGTACACTGTTTATCTGTTGTAAAAGGGTCGAAATTGCTAAGGCTTGTGTGTGTGGCATACGGTTAAGCACTAGGCACATTGCAGTACATTCTTCAGTCGTACTGAGGAAACACTGAACAACTTAACACATATAAAACTGATTTACACTTCAACAGTTTAGCTAATAAAAACCTAACCTTTAGGAAACTTGACAATCTTAAAACCATTTTCAAGTGGAAATGTTGGCAGAACTGAACGACATCAACTTTTGTTAGTGTCACGTGAACTAGCGTCTAACGAGCGTATCACTGTGAACTGTGCCCCATAGGACCGATAATCGTCTCTCCTTAGTGAAATGGAAGCAAAGTACGATAACATGAAAAGGTGTTCATTATCATATTCCGCTTGTTAGCTAATTTCGTTGCTTAACTCGTTTTGGCAGCTGTGCGTTAAGTGAACATCAACTGGGATAGATACAGACCCTGGTGATGAGTGCGATTAAGTGCTGCGATCGGAAATATGCCACATTTGGAAGTAAGGAGTGTTTCGTTATGGCTCAGAAGTTAACTACAACGCATGCATACGTCATTGAATGTAGTGATTGATTTTTAAGAGAGGAGCGATTTGGTGTGGAATTGAACCACATGGCTCATGAAGGAAGCTACTGAACTGCAAAATGCTATATAGGTAGACTTTGTATTATCGACCTTGTAGCAATGCGAATAGGTTTATAATTTGGGCGGGAAAAATTAGAAATGTTGTGACTTGGTTTAGCAGGGACATAGAACCTACATTGATGGCTGAAAATAACTCGTGGTCATGTCGTAACCGTGACAGCTGTACACCATCACCTAAGCGACCTGATACCGGGTCAAGATCAAAATCCCAACAGGAGTTGGCATCATTTAAACGGTTGCTCTGAATGTTTATATACCAAACAGTACCGATTATTGGCTGACCGGAAATGCTTGCTCAGCCAAGTCAGAAACCTTTGTACAGCCACTTAGGCTTGGGGCAATTAACATGTGTGGCCACTGTAAGCTGAATCGAATACCTGCTTTGTTTAGGTTAGCTATCATTCATAGTGACTTAGTAACAACAGATGGAGTCAGATGAGAGTTTGCGTCAGCTTAACCAGATTCTAAATGCAAGCGCTTTTTAGCACAACCCTCTGTTCGTTCAGTCGATACGCTTAGGTCGTATTTGTCCGTAGGACGTTCGATTAAACTCGTGCGTGTGCGAATTAAAGTAACCTTGCAAATTTTTCGTTCATCTTAGAGACAGTTGAGAGCAAGATTGTTAGTTTCTTCTGAAGAAAACACAAACACTTCTGAACTCGTTGAGAGTCTGTTGCTTACTTCGTGCTTCAAAATATGGAACGATCTGTTGTTCCTTTGTGACCATCTTTCAAGTCTGCAAAACTTGACGTAACACCTCTGTGATACATAAAACCTACATTTTTGTTCTAGCGTAACAGTTTTGGACCGAGAGATAAAGACGTTACCACTGAGAAGTTCATTGATGACATAAAAGAAAAATAATAACCATCAAAACAGTTAACTCAGACAACAGAGCAAAGGTTGATCTAAACGATTTTCAATTACCTACGCCCACATGCAGGCGCGAACTTTCAACTAACTTCGTCCGATGCGATCGCATCATTCTAAGTGAAATTTGGCTTACCTCACATCACTTTCGGGTGACAATCTGCCTCCACCGATTCACGTTACATTCATTCATCAGGAGGGCTGACCAAAGGTGAACCACGTGTCACCTGATAAGAATTCCCAAATTCAAATAAAGGACCTTCACTAACGGAAATTCATTATGGTCAGCGATGATATAAAATATCATAGTGAAAACATCTTGGAAGTTGTCGTGTGAAACTGATCGTAACAAAAGCTGCAAAATGAGTGACACGTGTCCTTTAGCTAACTGTAGTCCGGCATACTGGGAAGGTTGTAACCGGTACTTGACAGGTCAAATCTATAATAGTTTGGCCGGTATCAGTTGCCATTTATTAACCTTTAGTGTGCAGCACATATACAATAAAAAATGCGGACACAGTCCAGTCAATAAATCGTTTCTTATTCAGAATTTCAGTCTGTGAAACGCAGCTGACAGTCACTTCCACCATTCATAACAGTGGAACTAGAAGAAACATTTTGACTCACGTGTTGTGGAATGAAAACACCAAAGTCATCTAAAACAACTCGTATAAGATCTAACGCGAATAGCTGTGGGAACCCAACGCTGGGTCACATGAGAAAGAACGAATCTGAAATGCGAAATTACTATTGAAAGGAACACGCGTAAAATATCTACATAATTGATACCAACGAAGTCAAACGGTTTGAGCGTCCTGTTTAAGGTGTTCTTAATCGATAGACTGAAGAGGATACGTACAATCTGTGAAAAAATGTTTACCATAAGAGGTTTTGTAGGTTCTGGTAGCATCGTTTGAAAGGACAGTGAGGGGATGGTAAGGTAGTCCCCAGTAGTCGCATTTTGCAAATTATATTCAAGTGGCAAAATTCATACTGGTGTAAAAAAAGCAAATGCTGTTCCCATGAATCTTATTTATAATCGGTTGTTTAAACAACCAAGTGTTGCGGTCAGTTTATTAATGTGAAAAAATTGTAAGTTACGATATACATTTCCTGTCATGGTTTCTGTCTAAAACTGTAACCCAGTAATAACTAAAAAAAGGAAAAGATAAGAACGTTCAGCACGATTACTTTCAAATTGCGATAAAAAACCGAAAACTGTCTCGTCGTTTAGGGTCGACATTCCCTAATCACGAACAGTAATCGAAGTTATCTATCTCCAACTTGATGAACAATTTCCACTGTGTTATCCGGCTGAAAACACTGATATTTAGCTTTTGCTTAATACTTCCTGTAAGTGCGGGCGTAATTTAAATTTCCTATCCCTTCTAAGCCGCACCTACTCTTCATTAGCGTACCCAACACTCCAACTTCCTGGTTCACCGCACGCCTAATTTACTAGGCCGCAAATGCACAGAGCACATGGCTTGACTTACTTGTCAACAAATGACGGTCAGGTTCGACGTATTTTTCATACTCCGAGTTCTTGTTTCTCATTCGTTATTTGATCATTATCATACGGAACCCGAAAAATTCCTGCCTTGACCCAGGAAGGACTCGTCTAACCATAAGCCGTTGCTTCGCTACCGATCAGTTTGTAGCATCAGTGATGAACACCTCATATAGAGGCGATCAGGCAATCTGGTTATTGCTTGAGTGAAAGTGACTGAGCGTTCAAATATAATACAATCGTGCTCGATGTGAGGTCTTTGGCGCAGTGGGCAATACGACTGCCACATGGAGTGTGGCTTGGGTCTAAATCCTGTGCACTGACGAAATCTAATAACATCGGAACCAAAGTCTAATCTTTCGCCTGTAAACGGGCTAGCTGAAAAGTCTATCTTTATGCGAGACTGTGATCAAATGTGAGTTATGTTGAAATCCAAATCCATCGGCTACCCATCAGTATTTTGTTAATTGGTTATCATTATATGTTTGGCATACTTCCGGTGTTACTGTGCATTAAGTCTACAACGTGCGTTTATTGTTAACTGAGTCAAGGGTTTCTTTCTCTTAGTAGCGGTGCACGCACATAGTTTGATACCATTATTCGAAAAATGTGATGATACGTCAGAAGTGTGGACACCTCGTCATAGGCAGGTAAGACTTGACAAAATAAATATAGGAATGGTTACCAGGCGGAGTTTGTGCCATTTCCTGCTACAATATGAGTCCACGTTTACTTAGATATTAATGTCGTGGTTACAATGCTCCCACGCCAACTTGGCCCATCAATCGCAAGCTACAACTCCTGTATGAACAATGAATTCTCTACACTTCGATTAAAATTGTATATGAAGTTCGAGACTGTCCAGCCAATAAAATGTAGGCTGATTATATTTGGTGAGGTAAATCAGTTTGAATACGAAATCCAACCTAAACTAATGACCGATGCCAGTCAGAATTAAACAAGTGACCTTCACCTCGTTAATCAAGAAAAGTCATGTTTACCTATCCTCTCGAGCAGGCGTCTGGTTGTATGATTTCTCGTATTTAGCTGAACTGAACCAAGAAAACGAGTACGTATGTTTATTGCGGGCATTGTGAAGCACTTCTTAGGCAAAAGCCTACGATCTGCATATATGTCAATTGTGTTCCCACTTGTGCATCCTAAAGTCGTTGCTCCACAGTACTATTCAAAATATTGTGTTATGTCTAGCTAGAAGTAAACAGATATCAAAATAGCAGTTTTTCCACGGTTTACATTCCGGTGGACTACCTGAGCAGTTAGTATTGTTATTCACATCTAGTTTTTAGTGCTAACTAACCACTGAGGGTTCTACAGATTGTTTACCTCCTTTACCGTACACTCCCCAATTGTTTTTCAAGCAATCACTGTCACGGGGTCAAAACTTGTATCTACGGCACATCATTGGAGTTGGTATGCCGCGTAACGTTCCCCTCTGCAGAGGCCAAGAGGAATCCACAAATTACGCTGGAATGGTACCATCGAGGTGTTCGCAGAAGACCGAGCGCCTCACGTTCCGGTGGGGTGTATATCCACGAGCGTTGGCTGGATTCCCATCTGCTAGAAAGCAAACTGTTGGTGGCCTGGGCAAGCGAAGCGGATGCTGGTCCGTGGATTTGTTTGGAACGATCAAGTGCTACTTATCACAGACGTGGCATGTTGCTTTTGAATGACCGACCACGATGCAAATCCAAAGAGTGCCTCAACTTCTAACGAGATCGTGCTGTCACCAGTAAATGTCATCTCACCTATCACTGAACAGAACCAACCCACCGGAATGTATACACCAAACGATCTGGCGTTCGATAAAATCGAGGTCGAAATAGTGGGTAAGTCTCAAAGTTTCGATAAAGTTTACTGCACCTCGACACACAAATACTAGTCAGAAATTTTCCGCGTGCAATTCCATAAGACTGTGTCACTAATTCTCCTGATGTGATGTTAAAAAGTAGGTTGGCAGTATTTTGACGCATTTTTTTACTGCATTTAGTGAAACAAAACCTGTTTAGTCTACGCAATGCAAACAAGCAAGTAACCGAAGCTTTAAAGACCAACTAAATTAACAGTTTTATGAGAAAACATTTTGCTGTATTTTCCAATGTACTGTTATTGAATGGGAAGATTATGTATGAAGATGAATTTATCAGTATCAGGTTTCAATCACTATGTTTTATGCTCAGTTTCAAGTTGTTTTGTAGAAGTAGGTCAATATAAATTCGACAGCTGAAGTCTAATATGTCATCGTACACGTTTAAATGCTCGTATATTTACAGACATAATTATGCGCAATAAACGGTAGACGTATGTTATACTGAAAAAGTGGAAGAGTTTTTTCTTCAGCTCCGCTAAACGACATTACGAAATAACGAATGTAGCGAGCAGTTTGGGAAAGTATTTTAAAAACTGTTGAATTTACCAAGCATACAAAACTTCACAACTTTATCTGTTCCATTTATTCCAGTGAGAGTTCTACAAAAAGGGACGTTCGTTATATCAGCTAGGCGGTAATCACTAGCGTTGTGTAGGTTATTGATTTGCATTCTGATGTACTACTGCAAGTTCATTATGCTAATAGCTGCCGCTATGGTACTCATTAACCTACGTGTAAGTCTGTGCGATTAACAGTGTGGCAAAATCGGTTTGGCTGCCATTGTGCTAATTTGATATACGGGAACCTGCAGCCGGCTTCTCTACCTCAGGCTTCGTGCCTCTGTTACCTTATCGTTTTAATCTACTAACATTGTAACAGACGGACTACACTTTTATGAGAATGTGGTCGGAATCGCTGGAAGATGTTTGACAGAACATGTAGTAATAGCTTTACAGTACAGTTGAAGCCATTAGCTAGTGGAACATGCAGTTGGACCGATAAGAAATCAGTATTTAGGTGACATAAATTGAGCCATTTTCCCCAAGTATTAGCAATGATTACTTTCAGTCGGAAACGTTCACTGGACAGAATAGACATGTTTATCCGTCCCAATTCCCCGCAGAGTCCGGAATATTTTCGAAGTACACTTACTCCCTACACATAACGGAATAGTGGATTATGTTCAGTAGTTATAGGCGTTTGCCCTGCAAGTTTCGTGGAAATTAACACTGTAAGTAGGACGTCGAATGTCACGTGCAGCGGCATTCAAGAAGGCTAATTCGTTGGCTGAATAAATCTCCTTCCAGGATGCCAGTGGACACGAAACCCACCATTCAGCAAGGTAAAACTTGCTGTTTATGCTAATTATTCAACATGGCTCAGCCTTTGCCGATAACTCAGTTAGCCGGTAAGTAAGCATTAATCTCCACAACAATCGGCGTGTGTAGTTTCGGAAAGTCTACACTGTGTTGTGAACAAAAAAGACGGCAATATTGTCAAATTTAGTTCGTAACAAATCTTGTTGCACAAAAATCTATCTCTTCCGAAGTCCAAAGTGTAGCTTGGGAAGGGGTTTATCAACGGCATATCAATAAATTACACTTTTTCTGGTCTTTGTGACTCTCCTTACATCAATCCAATTGAGCTTTAGCCCACGGAGTCTAGGGATTAAGACATACTGATTAAACTGTGAACGGTGTTGATTTCTACTAAGTTTCTCGTTAAAACTTATCATGCTTAAATGACTAATCTTGTAGAAGCGCATAAAAAAATGACTTCACAAATTTTATTTTACTCAACATAACGATTGAAACGAATGTAAATAAAATTGCCTTAATATCATTAAGCTTATGTCTAGTTCTTCGAAGCTGTTTAATTGTTCTTAAATTCATAACGCGCATGAACAACCTGACGTTAAACGTTAAGCTGAAAGTCAAGTTATATCTGGAACCGTAGTGTTTAACTCCGATTTTTATTGTGAAACCGATTACAAGAAACAGGTGAATTATAGTTTGAACTTTGTCGGAGTGGAGCAAATTATTTTAGAAAAACGTACACAAACAAAGTCGTTCTGTGAAACTAACAACATTTTATTGTCAACACTGACCGAATTTTTTGGATGATGCTCAAGTTTTTGTTTTCATTTTGGTATATCAAGAACAGAAAATGCACAAAACCAGCAGCATGCATGTTTATGAACGACCTGTTTGCAAGCGTGCGTAGGAGCGAACATATCAGTTGGACACTCGTAATCCAAGATTGACCTCCTGATGGCTGAAAATAACTCGTGGTCATGTCGTAACCGTGACAGCTGTACACCATCACCTAAGCGACCTGATACCGGGTCAAGATCAAAATCCCAACAGGAGTTGGCATCATTTAAACGGTTGCTCTGAATGTTTATATACCAAACAGTACCGATTATTGGCTGACCGGAAATGCTTGCTCAGCCAAGTCAGAAACCTTTGTACAGCCACTTAGGCTTGGGGCAATTAACATGTGTGGCCACTGTAAGCTGAATCGAATACCTGCTTTGTTTAGGTTAGCTATCATTCATAGTGACTTAGTAACAACAGATGGAGTCAGATGAGAGTTTGCGTCAGCTTAACCAGATTCTAAATGCAAGCGCTTTTTAGCACAACCCTCTGTTCGTTCAGTCGATACGCTTAGGTCGTACTTGTCCGTAGGACGTTCGATTAAACTCGTGCGTGTGCGAATTAAAGTAACCTTGCAAATTTTCCGTTCATCTTAGAGACATTTGAGAGCAAGACTGTTAGTTTCTTCTGAAGAAAAACACAAACACTTTTGAACCCGTTGAGAGTCTGTTGCTTACTTCGTGCTTCAAATAATGGAACGATCTGTTGTTCCTTTGTGACCATCTTTCAAGTCTGCAAAACTTGACGTAACACCTCTGTGATACATAAAACCTACGATTTTTGTTCTAGCGTAACAGTTTTGGACCGAGAGATAAAGACGTTACCACTGAGAAGTTCATTGATGACATAATAAAAACAAATAATAACCATCAAAACAGTTAACTCAGACAAGCAATTCTGAGCTTACGGAAAGGTTGATCTAAACGATTTTCAATTACCTACGCCCACATGCAGGCGCGAACTTTCAACTAACTTCGTCCGATGCGATCGCATCATTCTAAGTGAAATTTGGCTTACCTCACATCACTTTCGGGTGACAATCTGCCTCCACCGATTCACGTTACATTCATTCATCAGGAGGGCTAACCAAAGGTGAACCACGTGTTCACCTGATAAGAATTCCCAAATTCAAATAAAGGACCTTCACTAACGGAAATTCATTATGGTCAGCGATGATATAAAATATCATAGTGAAAACATCTTGGAAGTTGTCGTGTGAAACTGATCGTAACAAAAGCTGCAAAATGAGTGACACGTGTCCTTTAGCTAACTGCATACTGGGAAGGTTGTAACCGGTACTTGACAGGTCAAATCTATAATAGTTTGGCCGGTATCAGTTGCCATTTATTAACCTTTAGTGTGCAGCACATATACAATAAAAAATGCGGACACAGTCCAGTCAATAAATCGTTTCTTATTCAGAATTTCAGTCTGTGAAACGCAGCTGACAGTCACTTCCACCATTCATAACAGTGGAACTAGAAGAAACATTTTGACTCACGTGTTGTGGAATGAAAACACCAAAGTCATCTAAAACAACTCGTTATTTAGGATTAAACAGATAGCTGTGGGAACCCAACGCTGGGTCACATGAGAAAGAACGAATCTGAAATGCGAAATTATTATTGAAAGGAACACGCGTAAAATATCTACATAATTGATACCAACGAAGTCAAACGGTTTGAGCGTCCTGTTTAAGGTGTTCTTAATCGATAGACTGAAGAGGATACGTACAATCTGTGAAAAAATGTTTACCATAAGAGGTTTTGTAGGTTGTGGTAGCATCGTTTGAAAGGACAGTGAGGGGATGGTAAGGTAGTCCCCAGTAGTCGCATTTTGCAAATTGATATTCAAGTGGCAATAATTCATACTGGTGTAAAAAAAACAAATGCTGTTCCCATGAATCTTATTTATAATCGGTTGATTAAACAACCAAGTGTTGCGGTCAGTTTATTAATGTGAAAAAATTGTAAGTTACGATATACATTTCCTGTCATGGTTTCTGTCTAAAACTGTAACCCAGTAATAACTAAAAAAAGGAAAAGATAAGAACGTTCAGCACGATTACTTTCAAATTGCGATAAAAAACCGAAAACTGTCTCGTCGTTTAGGGTCGACATTCCCTAATCACGAACAGTAATGGAAGTTATCTATCTCCAACTTGATGAACAATTTCCACTGTGTTATCCGGCTGAAAACACTGATATTTAGCTTTTGCTTAATACTTCCTGTAAGTGCGGGCGTAATTTAAATTTCCTATCTCTTCTAAGCCGCACCTACTCTTCATTAGCGTACCCAACACTCCAACTTCCTGGTTCACCGCACGCCTAATTTACTAGGCCGCAAATGCACAGAGCACATGGCTTGACTTACTTGTCAACAAATGACGGTCAGGTTCGACGTATTTTTCATACTCCGAGTTCTTGTTTCTCATTCGTTATTTGATCATTATCATACGGAACCCGAAAAATTCCTGCCTTGACCCAGGAAGGACTCGTCTAACCATAAGCCGTTGCTTCGCTACCGATCAGTTTGTAGCATCAGTGATGAACACCTCATATAGAGGCGATCAGGCAATCTGGTTATTGCTTGAGTGAAAGTGACTGAGCGTTCAAATATAATACAATCGTGCTCGATGTGAGGTCTTTGGCGCAGTGGGCAATACGACTGCCACATGGAGATGTGGCTTGGGTCTAAATCCTGTGCACTGACGAAATCTAATAACAGCGGAACCAAAGTCTAATCTTTCGCCTGTAAACGGGCTAGCTGAAAAGTCTATCTTTATGCGAGACTGTGATCAAATGTGAGTTATGTTGAAATCCAAATCCCCGGCTACCCATCAGTATTTTGTTAATTGGTTATCATTATATGTTTGGCATACTTCCGGTGTTACTGTGCATTAAGTCTACAACGTGCGTTTAGTGTTAACTGAGTCAAGGGTTTCTTTCTCTTAGTAGCGGTGCACGCACATAGTTTGATACCATTATTCGAAAAATGTGATGATACGTCAGAAGTGTGGACACCTCGTCATAGGCAGGTAAGACTTGACAAAATAAATATAGGAATGGTTACCAGGCGGAGTTTGTGCCATTTCCTGCTACAATATGAGTCCACGTTTACTTAGAGATTACTGTCGTGGTTACAATGCTCCCACACCAATTGGCCCATCAATCGCAAGCTACAACTCCTGTATGAACAATGAATTCTCTACACTTCGATTAAAGCTTTGTGTATGAATTTCGAGACTGTCCAGCCAATAAAATGTAGACTGATTATATTTGGTGAGGTAAATCAGTTTGAATACGAAATCCAACCTAAACTAATGACCGATGCCAGTCAGAATTAAACAAGTGACCTTCACCTCGTTAATCAAGAAAAGTCATGTTTACCTATCCTCTCGAGCAGGCGTCTGGTTGTATGATTTTCGTATTTAGCTGAACTGAACCAAGAAAACGAGTACGTATGTTTATTGCGGGCATTGTGAAGCACTTCTTAGGCAAAAGCCTACGATCTGCATATATGTCAATTGTGTTCCCACTTGTGCATCCTAAAGTCGTTGCTCCACAGTACTATTCAAAATATTGTGTTATGTCTAGCTAGAAGTAAACAGATATCAAAATAGCAGTTTTTCCACGGTTTACATTCCGGTGGACTACCTGAGCAGTTAGTATTGTTATTCACATCTAGTTTTTAGTGCTAACTAACCACTGAGGGTTCAACAGATTGTTTACCTCCTTTACCGTACACTCCCCAATTGTTTTTCAAGCAATCACTGTCACGGGTCCAAAACTTGTATTCTACGGCACATCATTGGAGTTGGTATGCCGCGTAACGTTCCCCTCTGCAGAGGCCAAGAGGAATCCACAAATTACGCTGGAATGGTACCATCGAGGTGTTCGCAGAAGACCGAGCGCCTCACGTTCCGGTGGGGTGTATATCCACGAGCGTTGGCTGGATTCCCATCTGCTAGAAAGCAAACTGTTGGTGGCCTGGGCAAGCGAAGCGGATGCTGGTCCGTGGATTTGTTTGGAACGATCAAGTGCTACTTATCACAGACGTGGCATGTTGCTTTTGAATGACCGACCACGATTGCCAAACTCAAAGAGTGCCTCAACTTCTAACGAGATCGTGCTGTCACCAGTAAATGTCATCTCACCTATCACTGAACAGAACCAACCCACCGGAATGTATACACCAAACGATCTGGCGTTCGATAAAATCGAGGTCGAAATAGTGGGTAAGTCTCAAAGTTTCGATAAAGTTTACTGCACCTCGACACACAAATACTAGTCAGAAATTTTCCGCGTGCAATTCCATAAGACTGTGTCACTAATTCTCCTTGATGTGAATTGCTTAAAAAGTAGGTTGGCAGTATTTTGACGCATTTTTTACTGCATTTAGTGAAACAAAACCTGTTTTCCTACGCAATGCAAACAAGCAAGTAACCGAAGCTTTAAAGACCAACTAAATTAAC
The DNA here is from genome assembly GCA_014220965.1 of Paragonimus kellicotti. Taxonomy (NCBI): domain Eukaryota; kingdom Metazoa; phylum Platyhelminthes; class Trematoda; order Plagiorchiida; family Troglotrematidae; genus Paragonimus; species Paragonimus kellicotti. The sequence goes on along the minus strand of LOND01007580.1, from coordinate 3,300 downwards.
CGTTTTATGAGAAAACATTTTGATGTATTTTCCAATGTACTGTTATTTGAATTGGGAAGATTATTGGTAGTCAAACCATGTACATTTATCAAAGTCATCAGGTGCTTTCAATCACTATGTTTTATGCTCAGTTTCAAGTTGTTTTGTAGAAGTAGGTCAATATAAATTCGACAGCTGAAGTCTAATATGTCATCGTACACGTTTAAATGCTCGTATATTTACAGACATAATTATGCGCAATAAACGGTAGACGTATGTTATACTGAAAAAGTGGAAGAGTTTTTTCTTCAGCTCCGCTAAACGACATTACGAAATAACGAATGTAGCGAGCAGTTTGGGAAAGTATTTTAAAAACTGTTGAATTTACCAAGCATACAAAACTTCACAACTTTATCTGTTCCATTTATTCCAGTGAGAGTTCTACAAAAAGGGACGTTCGTTATATCAGCTAGGCGGTAATCACTAGCGTTGTGTAGGTTATTGATTTGCATTCTGATGTACTACTGACTACGCAAGGTTTCAATTATGCTAATAGCCGCCGTTTTGTATTCATTAACCTACATGCGAATATCTGTGCGATTAACATGTGTGGCACAATTGCGGTTGCTGCCATTGTGCTAAATTTGAAATATACGGGTGCTGCAGCCGGCTTCTCTACAGCAGGGTTCGTGCCTCTGTTACTTTATCGTTTTAATCTACTAACATTGTAACAGACGGAGACCACACTTTTATGAGAATGTGTTCGGAATCGTTGGAAAATGTTTGACTGAACATGTAGTTTTAGCTTTGCAGAACAGTTGAAGCCATTAACTAGTGAAACATTTCAGTTGGACCGATAAGAAATCAGTTATTTAATGTAAACATATTAACGAGCCATATTTCCTCGAAGTTTCAGCAGTGATTACTTTCGTTGGAAGACGTTTAAAGGGACCAGGTTTAGATTATGTTTTAGCGCTCGTCCAGATCGCCCGAAGAGTCGCGGAAGACGTTATTCTCAAAGCACGCTGATCCCCTATACAATAACGAATACATGCGATTCATATTAGTAAGTTACAAGGCGTATTGCCCTGCAGTCTTTGTGGAAATTAACGACTGCTAAATATGGCGGTCGAAGATGTCCCCTGCAGCGGCATTCAGGAAGGCTCATTCGTTGGCTGAATAAATATTTTTCCAAGATGCCATTGGACGCGAAATCCACCATTCAGCAGGGTAAAGCATACGTTTATGGCGTGTATTCAAAATATAAGCATGCAGCTTTTTTGCGATAACTCAGTTAGCCGGTAAGTAAGCAGTAATCTCCACAAATAATCGAGCATTGTGTAGTTTCGGAAAGTTTACACTGTGTTGTGAACAAAAAAGCCGGCAATATTGTCAAATTGGTCCGTAACCAAATCTCGTCTTGGCTTGCAACAAAAATATTTAACTCTTCTAAAAGCTCCGAAGTGTATTTATGAAGGGTTTATAAACGACGTATCAATAAATTACACTTTTTCTGGTCTTTGTGATTCTCCTTACATCAATCCAATTGAGCTTTAGCCCACGGAGTCTAGGGATTAAGACATACTGATTAAACTGTGAACGGTGTTGATTTCTACTAAGTTTCTCGTTAAAACTTATCATGCTTAAATGGCTAATCTTGTAGAAGCGCATAAAAAATGATTTCACAAATTTTATTTTACTCAACATAACGATTGAAACGAATGTAAATAAAATTGCCTTAATATAATTAACTTATGTCTAGTTCTTCGAAGCTGTTTAATTGTTCTTAAATTCATAACGCCCATGAACAATGACGTTAAACGTTAAGCTGAAAGTCAAGTTACATCTGGAACCGTAGTGTTAACTCCGATTTTTTATCGTCAGAAAACCGATATTATCACAGAATAAGGTGAATTATAGTTGAACTTTGTCGAGTGGAGCAAATTATTTTAGAAAACGTACACAAACAAAGTCGTTCTGTGAAACTAACAACATTTTATTGTCAACACTGACCGAATTTTTTGGATGATGCTCAAGTTTTTGTTTTCATTTTGGTATATCAAGAACAGAAAATGCACAAAACCAGCAGCATGCATGTTTATGAACGACCTGTTTGCAAGCGTGCGTAGGAGCGAACATATCAGTTGGACATTCGTAATCCAAGATTGACCTCCTGAAAGCATTTTTCTCTCGGATCGGGTCATCGTAGGAACTGTCGTATCAACTAATCCCAATCGATAATTTTTTAACAAAAATCACTTTTTGATAGAAATCACAACTATAGAGCAACGATTACCACTTACAAAGATGTCCTGTATGCAAAAGTTACAACATATGAAATGTTGCATTGGGCGGTGGCTAATTGTCCACATGGAGAATGTTCACACCAACATATGAAAGACCTATGCAACCAATATGCTGTTGCCACAGCAGTCAGAAAGTTGTCTGAATTGTTCCTAGTTATATTCACTTGTCTAACGCCTTGAATAATATGTGCCTTCCATCCATCACCACAGAAGACAGTTCTTGACCGAACCGATTTTATGTGATAGGAAGGAATGTGGCAACAGAGGCTGTTCAACAAAGTCTTATGAGGATGACGACATCTGACACAATCCTACTCCGTCAGCTGACACTTGTTACCTACGTTATGAATTCGTCCAAGTGTTACGGTTGTATTTGCGTCAAGCAAACTTGCGGAAGACCAAACTGTCCTTAATTAACAATAGGCAATCTCCGCCGGCTTGCACGGTTCGGTCTTTGACGGTAACGACCAAAGAAAGACTCAACTGGAAACTTCACCTGGCTTAATCTGTCTATAATGTCAGACTGAAAACCACTCGTAACCGATCACAGTCCTCGCAATCGGGAAAGCCTTTCAACCAGATCACTTAGAAAAAACGCAATAGACTGGTGCTTTGCTCTTATTAGAGCTCATCAGTAGTGCATATCCTTGTCCGGATCGGAGTTTGCACTCTGACCCTCGTGCTTGTGAGACTAGCGTGTTAACCACAACGCCAGCAACCTCACAATAGGAATGGCCTATCAATTACATCAAAATTCTTTCTAGTCTTACAAATCCCCAAACTGCTATGTTTAGTAATTCTCACTCACTATCGACCCGTACCTATGCATACTTGACCGGTGAAGAATTACCGTCGATTGTCTTTTTATGCTGTAGCCGACCCACAGATGTGCCTAATGTGTTGTCAGTGGTGCAGTGGTAAACACGGTTTCCTCACGAAAAGCAAGGCCAGAGTTCCAGTCCCCGCCGTGGCAAGGATATGCACTACTAATGAGCTCTAATAAGAGCAAAACTTG
>LOND01007578.1:0-14130 GCA_014220965.1 Paragonimus kellicotti | reverse complement strand
ATGGTACGTCAGCGGAAGTTATGGTCATACGTTCAACAGAAGGTACCAGGTTCAGAACAACTATGACGTTACGACCTAACAAGGGTTTTTTGGCAGTGTTGCATATATACACAGCAACCGAAGCAGGTGGAGAAAATTCAACACACAGTTGGAGTAATATAAATCCCTTCATTTCTATGGGTGCGTTGGAGTAGCTGTCAAATTTATAACCCGTTGGGTACACAGGTAGATGTTTGAAATGACGCTCATAAAATGAGTAGGGAATTATAGTTATTGGAGATGCAGAGTCTAGTTCCATTTCAAGAGGCAGTTTTAAGGCCGAAGTTAGAAAATGAATGGTTCGAACATCGGAACGGTAATCGTGGTTCTTTAACAGACGTGGAAGCAGTAACATTTTCGTCAGAACGTAAAGCATAAATTGTTTCTACGGCAGAAAGTTCTTCTGGCACAGTAACAGTACCTCCTTCTAGTGCATGTACCGAGCGCGTACGGCAGACTTTTGCAAAATGACCGATTTTAGAACAACTTGAACATTTAGCAGTTTTGCTGGGCATTCCAGATTATTCGCTCGATGTGCTGTTGATCCACAACGGAAACATTTTCCGAGAGGTTGAAAGGCAGCTGACGGCTTCAAATTTTTGATCATTGATACCGACTGTGGCGACTTTGGGAACAATTCACATTGCGATCGAACTTGCTCTTTAATACGGGCCATTTCACAGGCCTTCTCCCAAGATAATTTGGATGCATCCTCAGTCAAGAGAGATTCACGAATTTTTTCATTTCGTACTCCAAAGATAAACTGTTGTATGAGCATGCAGTCTTCAAGTTTCTTAGTAGGTATTTTAGAATACTCGCACGGACGGATGGCTCTTATAAGTCGAGAAATGAATCCTTCCAGTGGTTCTCCAGTTTGCTGACTGATGCGAGAAAAAGTAAACCTGGAGGCGTATACGTTGGTAACGGCCCCTAGTATTTTGTCAATAGTGTTAAAGCATCCTCTAGGGTGGTTTTATGACGCAGAGAATGAGTGTCAAACTGTCTCTCCTTCGGTACCCAGATGATTGCGAAGAAGTTTTAGTTTAGTTGGCTCTGTCAGGTCCAACGACGGATTTAACACATTGAGCAAATCCAAGTAATCCGTAAACGTCGTTTTCCAAGTAATCCACGAATCTGGCGTTGGAAATATTGCCGGATCCGTCCAAAATGTTGCAGGTGCATTCATTGAAGTGAGCATTGCTCGCGACGCCATTTGTTGTATCGTAAATCAGAACGCAAGGCAGTCGTAACGAGCGTAAACAGCATGTATGCAAATCTGACCAACAGACGTAACACGTGACATTAAACCAGTGAACGAGTTAGAATTAAACCAATCATAGTCGCGATGTATCACGCGAGTGTTAGTAGCCAATCAGATACGAGGTGAACGTTGTGTCACTGTAATGGATGTACACACACATACAACACATGTATTTGTTTGTCATAATCTAGTTTTCAGCTTTCTGCCAGTTTGCATTAAAGCCCTATCTCCTTTGCCAACAAGTCAAGGTAATGTTTCAGAGAAAACAAAGGGGCCGTTTACAGGTAAGAACAGATCATACGAACATCCAATTTACGCAAGGGCTTCGTCAAACTGGCTTAAGTCACCACACTCTATTTCGTGTATTTAGCTACCGGGTCGACAGAACAGAACAGTCTGCGCGGCAACATCTAATCACAATTTGGATTACTGATGAGTGGTCATGAGTTTGACCAATTCCCAGTCGAACACCACTCACGTTTGATCGTATTCAGGTATAGAATTTAGCCAGCCTCTTTTGAAAACAGGAAACCGATCCAACCCAATCTCATTATATTTTACTTTCCCCTTTTCTTGGTTTTACAACATTTGTTTTGTACAAGAAATAACATCATATAAAGTGTATTTTATGGTGTACAGGTGATAAGCTGAGAGTTGTGCCGTGTGCCTAGTTCCTTTCCAGCTGGGACAGTAAAAAAAGGTAAAACCTGGTAGTGAAGTTAGTTTGCGAGCAAAACCAATCAAAATGAACTACTACTGCTGTCTCTTCTATAGGACAGCCATGAAAACACGTGGAACTACTGATGAGCTCTAATGAGAGCGAAACTCGAGTCTAGTGCTTCTTTTCGAAAGGGGCCGACTGGAAAGTCTATGGGAATGCGACAGCTGCGGATGATGCTCAATTTGGAAGAAGGGACTGGTTTGGACTAATCTAAGGATTTGAAGTGAAAATGTCAAGTGGCATATAGGCCAGCGCAGACAGAATAATATTAAGCCGCGGAGATTGTGTGAACCAATCAAAACCCTGGAAAACAGCCACTATGCAATATATCCGTGGGAAGTGTTCACTTACAGCGGTGTGGAAAAAAACGTAGGAACCTGAATGCCCGCCAAACGGTTAGTGGTCTTCACAAATGAAGTGCTGAGAATTGGAACCGCGTACCGTTGTAAGCGTGGAAATTTATCCGATCCAATTCTCAAACAACATCCGCAATCAGTTCTGTCAATTGATTTCGAGAACCTGCCCGCGAAACCCATGGTTACATCTATAAGGGCTGGTCACAGCTGTCCAGTTACTTTGCCACCACTCCGCCCCTCCTTTATCTACCGTTCGTAAATATCTACACATTTGAACCCTTCGTTTCAAAAACATAACTATACGTTTCCCACACTGTAGGCAGCCCGTTGCATTTGCGAAAACAACAATGGTTTTCGACTATCTGAAAACTTAACTCCACGGATTATATCTCATCCGGTTGATGGTCACTAGACACTCTGATCCATCGAATGAGAATTGAATCGAGTGAAGAGACATGCATTCACAAACTCGTCTCAGCGTAAACGGTACAGACTTCCAGTTTTACACAGGAATACGAATTGCTGTTAGATTTACTTGCCGACTTTGTCCAATTATCCCGTTGTTATCCCTCCCTTTCGTTATGAACATCGTCAGCACCAGTGATTCAAACCGACGCTCAACTGCCATACAACTTTGATAGGAGAGTAAAATCCCAGTTCACATAAAAAGAAGAGACATGGACAGAGGTTATTTCTCAGGGCCAATATGTTCAAGCAACATCAAACACCTTATAAACAAACAACCAAATTACATGTGGGAATAAAGCGTCGTCCCAGAGGCAGCCCAATTCCATTTTTCACTGCCTCGCTTCATTAACTACATTTAATTCCCAGTAAACTCAACCAAACAATGACAACATTCAAATCATTGAACGCGACTAGTCGCCATATCCCATAATGCTCCCAGCCCGATGCAAGGTGTCACAAAGACCCCAACACGGAAGGGGAATACGACTTACGGTTCCTAACTTACCAGCGATTGTTTTTAGTACACTTTGCCAACTGATCACTTCGTACCATAAATCAATGAGCTGGGGACCTTTGCTTAGAATGCAGGACGTGGCAAACTATAAACTGATATTATCATATTATGCATTTTGTGGGTTTGGCGGAATTGGCTTGATTGACTCACACGGCTAAAAGTCCGTCTTATAATCTCATGGTTGGTAATAACTGATGCCATCCGACACAAGCGAACAAACACAAACATGGGTTATAAGGAATTCAGTCGTTTCACATCGCCACTTCTTAGTGGCTATAGTTTGAAGTGATCCAACTGGGATCTGTAAGTTCAGATGAAACACCTTTATGATGTCAAAGAGGACTCAAGCTATAGAAAACCGACTTATCCTTAAGAATGCAAGCTTCGATTTCACATCACGTACTTCTACCGTTAAAAACACAGCTTCCTAAGTATAAAAACCAATCAACGACCTTCAATATAATTCTAACTTTGCTGTCTCAGTCTTGAGGCAGTCCCTTGCACTTCGAATCCGTAGGCCATACCCTAAAAAATGGGCAGAACGGGGGAGATTATCTAACAAATCTGTGCCTTATGGAATTTGTTAAACAACCGTACCTTATCGTCCGTCTGACCTAGTTCACGGAGATTTCCATCGCGACGGAATATCGACGTCTGATCCTATGGGCGGGTCATACAACCCTTCGTTAGTCTGTTTATGATGCAAATGAACAAGAATGTGAAAACCCTGACGAGCAACACTTTTGGTGTGGAAAATATTGTCATCATCCTGTAGCATTAACCTGAAATGAGGCATTTAAAAAAGGTGCCGACAAGACGATCACATGCTTTTACAACAAAACTACTTTGAACGTGCAGACGTATCAACGGCTTGTCGTATGTGTGACATTTTTCCAGAAGTTGACGAGGAGTAAAAGCTTGACCTGTACATCTCTACTGGGAGTGGAAACTCTACCGTCTTCTCCCACTGCCAGCTCTCAGCACGTCGTCGAACTATGATGAATGGCAAAAAACCAGTTTTTACAAGAGTCAAACCAGCTCTGTGATTCTCACAAATGTTTTTAGTGGCTTTCTTAAATGTGAATTATGATAAACCCATCGCAACTAACAGGGGCATTCTCAGTTGTGCATGCTAATGAGAACCAATGAATTAATTTCTACTAGTGTTTCGCAGCCTTTTCTGAGTAGTGGCGACATGAGTTGGTCGAACAAAGATCGTGACGTAACCACGGATCCAACTTGAGTAGTTGGTTCCAGGTCGAAAGACTAGGTTGTAAGCTTAGGAGATTGTGGAGATAATTAACTGGAAGCAGGAGGACAGCGGGAGTGCCCACTAAAGTGTTCTGTTCAACGAGCAAGCTTAGTTTAATGATCACAAACAAGCGCACCATCAATCTCTTTGGCAGGTTCGCTGACAACTTACCTCCTGGGAACCATAGATTAAAACTTGTCAATATTCCTAGTATGAAGCAGCTTTCAGTCTATCGGCATTTTCGGTCTTCGTTCAAACTACAGTTAAGGTTCTCAATGACATGCCTTCTCGAACTGTTACGTGGACCGTCGGTCAGGATTTACTGTCAAGCGCCATGCAGCTTGAAGAACTTCTCTGAAATCCTATATTTATGACACCCACCACTATTTGTCTTGTAAGTAGCAGTATGAAATTCGGGCCCCGCGGTAGTTCAGAACTCGGAGCAAGGTAGTTCGATTTACATTCTGAGCTTGCCTCATCGCGATTCGAACTAGTTCCTCAGATACCAATCGCTGTGTTGGGCGGAAAAATTGTCCCCTAAACTGAAAAATGAACCAACAACGGAAGACACCATGGTTCTATTCCACGCGTATGCTTCAGTATGAACAGTAACCTGGATGGAGCAATACCATCGGTTTCATCCATCAAGAGAAAACCGGTGTGACTTGAAAGTAATAACGTTCCGAAAGTCGTCAACATCTCGGAATTGTGATTGTGTAATAGAAGCATAAACGATGTGCTAGGTGTCAACCCCATGACCTGTTATAATTAAATGTCTCACACTCAAAGAGGTCGGATTTCTGCTCGAGTGTTGAGATGTTGATCTGCGTTGAGGTATCGCCTGTACTGGTTACTTGCAGATGTGCTCCGCCCCTCTCTTACGCACGTTTCCGATCCATTCTGCTAACGTACACGTTACCGAAACTGCAGATGACGTGAGAGACAGAGTCTTTCGGGAAACAACGAGCAGAGAAATGGGACATTATCCTGCAGGTAGAAAGAACAGGTGCAATTCCGCCGCGGGATAAATATTATCGATAGCGGATGTCAAGTTGCAACGTTTTCAGGTCTCCTGTAAGGAAGGCTGATGAAAACCTGCTTTTTCAGCATTGATTATGGTTGACAAGTGGCCACTCGCGAACAGAATGTAGTTTGGGGCTCCTCAAATGTTGCACAGCTGATGGTGAATACTTACCATGTTCAATGGAAAAGCGTTCGAACTAAACCACGTTCGATGGTTCTGTTGTCGACATGCGTTAAACCTACACAAGTGTATGGTTTTCATGTAATCAATTAATGAGGAAAAACGAGATGCTTGTACCTCGCAGTGTATTTGTTCTTGTCGTTTGGATGACTGAATCTATCAGTGTCAGCCATCCACCTAAGCACAAGTCCCGACTAACTGAATCTATCATAACTGTTATAGAGAGATCTGCAATCGAGTTATGCCAACAATGAATAGGGAGTCCATTTAATGTTGTTTTTTCAACCATTTAAGTCTCGAACGCTAATATGCTGACTTGAAAAAAGCACCACGATGTCAGCTCTTTGTTTTATGCTGTACGGGAAATTGAATATGAACCGCAAGTAATACGCTGTTCATTTCGGCATCTGGACACGGGAAACGATCCTAGTAAGGTAGATTGGAATATGATGGCTGGGATCGATTGATGATGACGTTCAGCCTATAACAACCAATTACACTACCACAAAACAACGGAAAAATATCGGCCAAAAGTAGAACCGTTATTGCGAATTGCATTTCGAAAGATGCATAAACAGCAGGGTTATTGAATCGAACACAAAAAGATTGTTCTTTAAAATTGCAACCACCGAAATAAAACCGAAAACAGAACTTGAGGCATGAGACTAATTTCGGTCTTACTGAATTTCTATGAGCTGTTTTAGGGACAGGATGCATCAATAATTACAACTGATGCCAAAACCTAATCTTTCCTCGATTCGGCTCCACTTGTAACTTGTTTGTTTGAACAAGTGACACACTCCGATGTTCGTTACAACAAAATTCGATGCTACGCCAGAGTGCCATCTGGATTGGTCATTGCGATGACGACGGTTTGATCGAGTTGTCGACAATGATTGGCCGTAGCTTTCCGAGAATCACCGGTTAACCTCGTGTCAATGAGTTCGTCCAATCCCATTACATCGTCCGTTTTTTAGTAGCACAATCCATTCCTGATTCTTGAAAACTTTCTCGTTTGTGGAAAGGTACCCTGTATCCGGCACTATCCGTTTCCACAAACGCACTCGATCCCTCTTCATTATTCTTTCGGTTCCTACTTCATATGACCGACCACCGCAGTAACTCACCATCATCCTAGGTTTTATAGAAGGCACTCTGCCCACACCTTGTCGCTCAACCGTATTGCGGGAATGTCGCTGGCTCTTCTGTGATTGTTTCTACGGCAGAAAGTTCTTCTGGCACAGTAACAGTACCTCCTTCTAGTGCATGTACCGAGCGCGTACGGCAGACTTTTGCAAAATGACCGATTTTAGAACAACTTGAACATTTAGCAGTTTTGCTGGGCATTCCAGATTATTCGCTCGATGTGCTGTTGATCCACAACGGAAACATTTTCCGAGAGGTTGAAAGGCAGCTGACGGCTTCAAATTTTTGATCACTGATACCGACTGTGGCGACTTTGGGAACAATTCACATTGCGATCGAACTTGCTCTTTAATACGGGCCATTTCACAGGCCTTCTCCCAAGATAATTTGGATGCATCCTCAGTCAAGAGAGATTCACGAATTTTTTCATTTCGTACTCCAAAGATAAACTGTTGTATGAGCATGCAGTCTTCAAGTTTCTTAGTAGGTATTTTAGAATACTCGCACGGACGGATGGCTCTTATAAGTCGAGAAATGAATCCTTCCAGTGGTTCTCCAGTTTGCTGACTGATGCGAGAAAAAGTAAACCTGGAGGCGTATACGTTGGTAACGGCCCCTAGTATTTTGTCAATAGTGTTTAAAGCATCCTCTAGGGTGGTTTTATGACGCAGAGAATGAAGTGTCAAACTGTCTCTGCCCTTCGGTACCCAGATGATTGCGAAGAAGTTTTAGTTTAGTTGGCTCTGTCAGGTCCAACGACGGATTTAACACATTGAGCAAATCCAAGTAATCCGTAAACGTCGTTTTCCAAGTAATCCACGAATCTGGCGTTGGAAATATTGCCTGGATCCGTCCAAAATGTTGCAGGTGCATTCATTGAAGTGAGCATTGCTCGCGACGCCATTTGTATCGTAAATCAGAACGCAAGGCAGTCGTAACGAGCGTAAACAGCATGTATGCAAATCTGACCAACAGACGTAACACGTGACATTAAACCAGTGAACGAGTTAGAATTAAACCAATCATAGTCGCGATGTATCACGCGAGTGTTAGTAGCCAATCAGATACGAGGTGAACGTTGTGTCACTGTAATGGATGTACACACACATACAACACATGTATTTGTTTGTCATAATCTAGTTTTCAGCTTTCTGCCAGTTTGCATTAAAGCCCTATCTCCTTTGCCAACAAGTCAAGGTAATGTTTCAGAGAAAACAAAGGGGCCGTTTACAGGTAAGAACAGATCATACGAACATCCAATTTACGCAAGGGCTTCGTCAAACTGGCTTAAGTCACCACACTCTATTTCGTGTATTTAGCTACCGGGTCGACAGAACAGAACAGTCTGCGCGGCAATATCTAATCACAATTTGGATTACTGATGAGTGGTCATGAGTTTGACCAATTCCCAGTCGAACACCACTCACGTTTGATCGTATTCAGGTATAGAATTTAGCCAGCCTCTTTTGAAAACAGGAAACCGATCCAACCCAATCTCATTATATTTTACTTTCCCCTTTTCTTGGTTTTACAACATTTGTTTTGTACAAGAAATAACATCATATAAAGTGTATTTTATGGTGTACAGGTGATAAGCTGAGAGTTGTGCCGTGTGCCTAGTTCCTTTCCAGCTGGGACAGTAAAAAAAAGGTAAAACCTGGTAGTGAAGTTAGTTGTGCGAGCAAAACCAATCAAAATGAACTACTACTGCTGTCTCTTCTATAGGACAGCCATGAAAACACGTGGAACTACTGATGAGTTCTAACAAGAGTGAAATTCGAGTCTGGTGCTTCTTTCGAAAGGGGCCGACTGGAAAGTCTATGAAAATGCGACAGCTGCGGATGATGCTCAATTTGGAAGAAGGGACTGGTTTGGACTAATCTAAGGATTTGAAGTGAAAATGTCAAGTGGCATATAGGCCAGCGCAGACAGAATAATATTAAGCCGCGGAGATTGTGTGAACCAATCAAAACCCTGGAAAACAGCCACTATGCAATATATCCGTGGGAAGTGTTCACTTACAGCGGTGTGGAAAAAAACGTAGGAACCTGAATGCCGCCAAACGGTTAGTGGTCTTCACAAATGAAGTGCTGAGAATTGGAACCGCGTACCGTTGTAAGCGTGGAAATTTATCCGATCCAATTCTCAAACAACATCCGCAATCAGTTCTGTCAATTGATTTCGAGAACCTGCCCGCGAAACCCATGGTTACATCTATAAGGGCTGGTCACAGCTGTCCAGTTACTTTGCCACCACTCCGCCCCTCCTTTATCTACCGTTCGTAAATATCTACACAATTTGAACCCTTCGTTTCAAAAACATAACTATACGTTTCCCACACTGTAGGCAGCCCGTTGCATTTGCGAAAACAACAATGGTTTTCGACTATCTGAAAACTTAACTCCACGGATTATATCTCATCCGGTTGATGGTCACTAGACACTCTGATCCATCGAATGAGAATTGAATCGAGTGAAGAGACATGCATTCACAAACTCGTCTCAGCGTAAACGGTACAGACTTCCAGTTTTACACAGGAATACGAATTGCTGTTAGATTTACTTGCCGACTTTGTCCAATTATCCCGTTGTTATCCCTCCCTTTCGTTATGAACATCGTCAGCACCAGTGATTCAAACCGACGCTCAACTGCCATACAACTTTGATAGGAGAGTAAAATCCCAGTTCACATAAAAGAAGAGACATGGACAGAGGTTATTTCTCAGGGCCAATATGTTCAAGCAACATCAAACACCTTACAAACAAACAACCAAATTACATGTGGGAATAAATCGTCGTCCCAGAGGCAGCCCAATTCCATTTTTCACTGCCTCGCTTCATTAACTACATTTAATTCCCAGTAAACTCAACCAAACAATGACAACATTCAAATCATTGAACGCGACTAGTCGCCATATCCCATAATGCTCCCAGCCCGATGCAAGGTGTCACAAAGACCCCAACACGGAAGGGGAATACGACTTACGGTTCCTAACTTACCAGCGATTGTTTTTAGTACACTTTGCCAACTGATCACTTCGTACCATAAATCAATGAGCTGGGGACCTTTGCTTAGAATGCAGGACGTGGCAAACTATAAACTGATATTATCATATTATGCATTTTGTGGGTTTGGCGGAATTGGCTTGATTGACTCACACGGCTAAAAGTCCGTCTTATAATCTCATGGTTGGTAATAACTGATGCCATCCGACACAAAGCGGACAAACACAAACATCGGTTATAAAGGAATTCAGTCCGTTTCACATCGCCACTTCTTAGTGGCTATAGTTTGAAGTGATCCAACTGGGATCTGTAAGTTCAGATGAAACACCTTTATGATGTCAAAGAGGACTCAAGCTATAGAAAACCGACTTATCCTTAAGAATGCAAGCTTCGATTTCACATCACGTACTTCTACCGTTAAAAACACAGCTTCCTAAGTATAAAAACCAATCAACGACCTTCAATATAATTCTAACTTTGCTGTCTCAGTCTTGAGGCAGTCCCTTGCACTTCGAATCCGTAGGCCATACCCTAAAAAATGGGCAGAACGGGGGAGATTATCTAACAAATCTGTGCCTTATGGAATTTGTTAAACAACCGTACCTTATCGTCCGTCTGACCTAGTTCACGGAGATTTCCATCGCGACGGAATATCGACGTCTGATCCTATGGGCACCTCATACAACCCTTCGTTAGTCTGTTTATGATGAAAATGAACAAGAATGTGAAACACCCCTGACGAGCAACACTTTTGGTGTGGAAAATATTTGTCATCATCCTGTAGGCATTAACCTGAAATGAGGCATTTAAAAAAGGTGCCGACAAGACGATCACATGCTTTTACAACAAAACTACTTTGAACGTGCAGACGTATCAACGGCTTGTCGTATGTGTGACATTTTTCCAGAAGTTGACGAGGAGTAAAAGCTTGACCTGTACATCTCTACTGGGAGTGGAAACTCTACCGTCTTCTCCCACTGCCAGCTCTCAGCACGTCGTCGAACTATGATGAATGGCAAAAAACCAGTTTTTACAAGAGTCAAACCAGCTCTGTGATTCTCACAAATGTTTTTAGTGGCTTTCTTAAATGTGAATTATGATAAACCCATCGCAACTAACAGGGGCATTCTCAGTTGTGCATGCTAATGAGAACCAATGAATTAATTTCTACTAGTGTTTCGCAGCCTTTTCTGAGTAGTGGCGACATGAGTTGGTCGAACAAAGATCGTGACGTAACCACGGATCCAACTTGAGTAGTTGGTTCAAGGTCGAAAGACTAGGTTGTAAGCTTAGGAGATTGTGGAGATAATTAACTGGAAGCAGGAGGACAGCGGGAGTGCCCACTAAAGTGTTCTGTTCAACGAGCAAGCTTAGTTTAATGATCACAAACAAGCGCACCATCAATCTCTTTGGCAGGTTCGCTGACAACTTACCTCCTGGGAACCATAGATTAAAACTTGTCAATATTCCTAGTATGAAGCAGCTTTCAGTCTATCGGCATTTTCGGTCTTCGTTCAAACTACAGTTAAGGTTCTCAATGACATGCCTTCTCGAACTGCTACGTGGACCTCCGGTCAGGATTTACTGTCAAGCGCCATGCAGCTTGAAGAACTTCTCTGAAATCCTATATTTATGACACCCACCACTATTTGTCTTGTAAGTAGCAGTATGAAATTCGGGCCCCGCGGTAGTTCAGAACTCGGAGCAAGGTAGTTCGATTTACATTCTGAGCTTGCCTCATCGCGATTCGAACTAGTTCCTCAGATACCAATCGCTGTGTTGGGCGGAAAAATTGTCCCCTAAACTGAAAAATGAACCAACAACGGAAGACACCATGGTTCTATTCCACGCGTATGCTTCAGTATGAACAGTAACCTGGATGGAGCAATACCATCGGTTTCATCCATCAAGAGAAAACCGGTGTGACTTGAAAGTAATAACGTTCCGAAAGTCGTCAACATCCTACCCATTTTGCGGATAGCATGAAGAAATGTTGCACCTGCCAATTTCAGTCGACAAATTGAAACCCACATTGGCAACTCTTCTTTCGCGGTAAAACACTGTTTTGAACAAAATTTTCAAAGAATACCGAGGAGTATAGTGCAGTTAACGTGAGTACTGTAAGTGAAATGATCTGCTAGAAAGAGGCAATCGATAGCCCATGGAATTAACACGCGATCCACGGTGACAGGGTTACGGGTAAGTTGTACATCGATGGTCTGCAGCTGGAAAGCCCAGGGAATGGTACGCATCTATTGCGAGAATTAAACGATTAATTGACGGTTTATTTACAGATTTAACCCGTTCACACGAACGACGGTCCCAACAACTTAGGTTAAATCACTTTACCGCTGATGATGACTTCCCAATAAATCCCACCTACACAGAAATCTCGTTTCAGAAACAGGATAAGTTAGAGACCTTAGTTGGAGTTGTCCGAACCAATGAGCCGGATAAAACCAGACAACGTTAAAGTCTACGAGACAGAATAGTACATTAGTGATATACATAGATAAAATTTGAAACAACCATCACTTTTTCGAAAATGAAGGTCCAAGTAGTGCAGTGCGCGAGAACACGCTCAACAATATACAGGTGAGAGGAAATCAATCACGAGTGCCATTGTAGGTCATCTGGCTGACAGCGATCATCAGGTCAACATAGATCGATCGTTCACTGTTATCTACAGGGTTCCACCGAACCGGTCAAAACTCGTTCGCCAGCGAATGTTGGCCATTGCCATTCGATTACGTAATCCAACCTTGTGTGGACAGAAAAACTTTGTTCAATCGCTTCAATTGCCTTGGCCATTAGCTGACTCACCCGATCGATATGTAGGCAGTTAACACCCAATCGGCGTCCACAAACACAACATTGAGATGGTGTGAATTTTGACCAATACCAAGTTTCGCATGTAACCGTTTTTAGTTTTATTTTCTTTATAACTGTAACAGCCTGATGAGATTTTATCGAAAACATGTTTGCTACACTTCGTGTTCTATGGGAATTTTCGAAATACACAAATCAAAAATTGATATAAAAAACAGTGATCTGTCTCCGATAGCATACAAATATTGTCTACTCCGCTTCGTTACCGATGAAAACTTTCGAGTTGTTCCTTGTCAATAGGCAGTACACCACTGGAAGCTGACATAAGCAAAACACGCCCATCCGAATCAAGGTAGGCCAGTTGAACGCTGGAACGAAAATAGGGTAAAAGTTGATAAATAACAGCAAAAGCTCATAGCCATTTTCTAATGTGAATCATCTCATCAAACACACAATTGCCCAATAATATCACACTTAGTTAAACAAACTATCAACGAATACGAGTCATTTCACACCGAAAGTAAACACACGTGAAATGAGGACGTCTTATTGTTCCAAACTAGGACAGGAACGCTACTGCCTAATTACGATACGATTACAGAGAGTGGCAATGGGACGATCGATCGGCATATTCCGAATAAACGCTCGAATGGATCCATGACCTTTTGTCAGGAACCATAGGTGATGGGATGTGACGTCAGTCCGTGATGCAAACAATTATCCCAATTCGGATATCATTCTCAGTGACGTGGTCTCATTAAACCGAGCTAAGTGATGGTTTATTTCTATAGGCAGGTGTGGGCAGTTGAAAATGAGCAAGGCCAAAGTTTCCATGTAGGCGCTAAGTTGCATGCTTATCTCGTTCTGCCGCTCAATTAAAACGGTTGTGTCGTGTTGGGCAATAGCGCACTGGACTAAACGCGTGCACCAGAGAAAGTTGTGAGAGGTCACTATGTACGCAGTTCGCAAAGAACTGACCATGACCAGGGAGCTAATCGAAAGCAACAATGTATGCAAAACAAATTGAAACATTCCAATACTTTAGAACTTAGTAAAACAACTGCCTATTGTTGTGTACATTCATTATTCGTGCGTCAGAGATGAGTGATCTACGGTATGTGTCGAAAGTCAACTCCCTGGGATAACATTGACGTACATGGCATAGTTTCCGTGTGTGTGTGTGTGTGTGTGTGTGTGTGTACTCAGCGCACCGTCGGCGAGGAGAGGAAAAGTACGTTAGGCTCAGGTATGTCACATCAACATATCCATTTTATCTCTGTTACTGATTGCATCGACCAAGACTATGGTCGTTTGACAACTAATCCGCTTCTCTTT
>LOND01007576.1:9746-24738 GCA_014220965.1 Paragonimus kellicotti | reverse complement strand
ACTTGTCACCAAACCGCTAAATCATTCGTCTGTACATGTTTCTCAATTGCTGCACGTCGATAGTCTCAACAGGCTTATGGAAATGATATAACCATCCGACATGAGCTGGTTTCTTAACGAAATCTCGTCTGTCTTCTGTGATCAGTTGACGGGCTACGTGAACTTCTGTTTCGACATTTGATGCTCTTAGAAAACCATTCTAATTCGTGCAAACGGATTTCCCACCGCCCTATCTCGAAAGGCCTCAAGGGGTGGAAGGAGAAACTTATAGACCGAAAGATTATTCATCTACCAAGTGCATCCTGAAGGCTATCAAGTTTGTTTTGAGTCGTATTGTTTTGTCCAGAGGAACATTGGTAAGTAGAAACGATCCAAATAAGGACATTTTCTCGTCGAATACCTTGAGCTTAGAGATAAAATCAACCAATTCAAATGTTTCTCAAACTTATGTCCGGCTCAAGTATTTACACCAGCCATTGCGCAACAGCATGATAGAGCGAATTACGCATATCAAGCATTAATCTAGGCGGTACTTCATCTATGTATATATCTGGCAGTCCGTACAGCAGAGGGATACTAGTTCCTGTTGGAGAGATGCACTTAAATACATGCACACCAATGGCGTCAGCCTGTTTTGACCGTCGTACAACCTTCTACAACCCCTCTTCAATTGCCATTGTCTCATCTTTCCCGGATTTCTTTTTCTAAAACCTCGTTTAATCAGACAAAATACTCATAATTTTTAAAATGTGATCATTTCTATTCAGCAGAACAATTCTTGTCGCCATATCTTGTCTCGATTTCATAATCGACTGATTGTTCTTCAATGCAATAAGCTCCTCTACATCAGACTTTGTGAGTAAGCCATAAGCTGAGGTACTACGACCTAGGTATTCGTAGCAAACGTTAACGACAATGGGTTCGAAAAGTTCAGAATTCAGTTCCGAAGACAGACATAAATCCTGCAACTGATTGTTAAACCTCTCAAAATGAACCTCAAGGCCAAGTTGTCTACGGTTACAGCCGTATTAAAAGAATTTTTAACCAGGTGACAAGATTTCACTCAACGTTTTACTCAATGTCAGAGGGCGAAACATATGAATATACCGCTCTAGTTTGGTCAGGCAGTTGTATCGGTGACTTCTTTTGACTAACTCGGGGGTGGATTTGTCTGTTTTCTCTCAGTTGACCTTTCTACGATCTTTTGCATATAGAACTCGAAGGCGTTCCCGTCCAATTGTGGTAGGTTCTGGACCAAACGATAACTTTGGGCTTGACCGCCGTTTGGATTGAAATTACGTTATTCCTGATAGTGAATGCGGCGGTAGAACATTAATTCATTCATCCTGGCCCACCTGGCTGACTGTGATCAACATACAGACACCCAGAAGGCGTTTCGCGTCGTTTTCCGTGACCCGGCCACCGTGCCACGAAAAATCAATGGGCGCATCCTGTCTATAACCAAACACGTACACTCAACCCACGCGACAATTTGATCCAGTCCCCCTCCAACTCACCCCAATTAACAATGACTTCTTATAACCTACCTCCCTTGTGAGCATAACCACAAACGAAGTTATACTATTTTTGATCAATAACATCCCTTGTTGTAACTTGATTTGATAGATATTTGTACCCGCCTAAGATGAGAATTCATCGAAAACAGTTTTGTTCGCTGAAACCAAAATTATGAAATTACTGAATGGATCGAATCCTCCTACAAAGCAACCGGTTGGTCACGTCGTTGAGCACAATCGTACTTTTAACAAGATAACGAGAAACTCGTTCTCAGTTTCTTCTGAATATTTTGATTTTAACTGATTCCGCTTTTTCTATTGAAGGTTCAACCGTTTTTAAAGAACTTATCTGGTTGAAATCCGGGGAAGCAAGCGGACCTTATGACCTATGGCCAACAGTTCCTAAGAAACGTGTGAAATTTTCTATGTCTACCTATCGCCGTGTTTTCATTCACTATTTCAGGCAATGCAAAACTGTTGAATTTTGAAGGGCAGCAAACAAAACACAAATTTCTTAAAAATAATCAGTTCACTTTTGGTCGATCTCATAGACATCTACAACACTGGAAGTTTTGAAGAGTCGATACCTGCTCGAATGCAGTTTTATATTAACAACAAGGATTAAAGTCAATTTGCCTATCGTCTCCCATGTTCAGTCTTGGATACTGTCGTGCATCTAGTTCATTTCATTCTGTCATCACTTGGTCGAAAATCAAGAGTCGTCCGCACACGGTACTCAGACCATGGAGATGTTTTTGAGAAAGTTGACAGAGTGACGCAAATTCACGTCCTCAAAGAATCTCACATTCAAATGTCATTCATCGAGATTTTGCGTGCTAACTTTACAAATCGAATTCAACTCACACATTTCCGTAGTTAGGCCCCATCGTCAGACATTACTGGCTGCGATGATCTACAGGGCACAATCCTTTCCACCTTTCTTATTTTCACTCATACGAGTAGAGCATACGTTTGTAAACAAGTGCGCAGATGATGTGGTGTTAGACAACAAGCAAACAGTTTGATTCACTTCACTCACCCTGCTGGGCAATTTATCCAAACTGGTGCGTCTGTTAAAGTCTCACAGTTTGTCTCTTTTCACAACCAAGTGCATCGATATTTTGTTGTTGCTCATGAAGAAGAACCAACATAAAAAACTCTCTGGAGCCTTATCGGACACGACCTGCCCTTAGTATTCGAGTCTCTCCAAATGCGTTTGCACATCTTCTACTGGACTCTTTTGCAGTTCGTTGTTTGCAATTATCTGGTCTCACTGTTATTCCATTATTCTTTATCTAGCTCGATTTCGGTGGAAAGATCGAGATCTCTTATTCTGGAATTAACCTTAGAATGAAATCACTGAATGCGTTTCATGTTTGCAATTATCTGGTCTCACTGTTATTCCATTATTCTTTATCTAGCTCGATTTCGGTGGAAAGATCGAGATCTCTTATTCTGGAATTAACCTTAGAATGAAATCACTGAATGCGTTTCATAACTGGTGAAGACCAGGGCCATTTACCCCACCCTGTAATTGAGTTCCACTGTCGTACATATTAATATATGACCTAGGAACATTTAGTTAAATTTATTCCATTTGCGGAAGACGTGCGTACGTAAAACAAGCCGCTGATTGCTCAACTTTCTATGTGTGCGGAGAAGTTTATTGATTTGACTTGATAATTGTGCACGCATTTAGAACATTCATATATTCAACACGTATCCAGTATGCAACTTTGTCCTACGATGTTACACTTTCTTCTCACATTTCAAGTGGTCTACAAAGCGGCTAAGTTTATCCAAATAGTGTCCAACTCAGGGTCTGGCATTGGATGGCTCAAATGATCACCAGTTAGAACTCTGTCAGAGGCGTTAGTATCAGTGACAACAATACGTCATGGTGTTCATTGTTTGACATGGTTCTTCGTCAAAGACACTGCCACAGTTACTTGGGTTTTGCCGCACAGTTCCGTACTAGGCATCAGGAGAAGTGACCATTCAATGACATAAAACATATCCTACCATGACATTGCTACAAAAACTAAAAAATACACGGTTCCACCGTGAGGCATTTCAGCACCGAGACTTGTATGATTTCATCCTGAGAATGAATTAAATTCAACGATTATTCTCACATCAACCCCTCCTTTCGTCATATCCCGCAAACGTACATCGTTTTGGATGGTGATTCTCGACAGTGATAATCATTTCCACCGTACCGTCTGGAGTATGATAGTTCCTAACCCCTTGTTATATATCTTTTGTCTTTTGCGTATATTCGTTGCACTGCTATTTACATATCATATATGTGTTTTCATTAGTTTGAGCACCTTAGGATTATATAGAACTTTTGCGTTAACATAAGCACTCAGTCTTTTATCCATCCGTTTTTTATTCGTACATGTGACTGACGGAAGCAAACAAAAGATTTCCGGAACATATATTCCGCTTAGCAGTTTTCAAAATTATTCAGATGTTGATTGTGAATATCCGGAATCCTGAAAAGCTCTTTCGGCTATTTGCATTCCGGTCTATGCTTTATACGTAAAGTGCGAACTGCGCTCGAGGTATAAATAAGTCTGGTTCAAGAAAACAAAGCATAAATGGGAACTGTTCCACAATGTCTTCATTTTTCCTTTGTGATCATGTGTGCTACAGAACACGAGTTAATAGAATGAGACAAGCGGGACAGACACCGGGAGATGCTTGAGACCTATTAAGAATGCCCTATCTTTGGATATGTTTCCGGTACTCGGTTGAGATATATTCCACAAGCACATGTAGCTAATAGTTTAGATATAGTAAATTGAAAATTCATGGTGGCACTGAATACCAAGAGTAATTGGCTTGAACAGGATTGTCGATTATCAAGCCCTAGCTTAAACGAGACCATTTACTGTTGGTAAACATGAACAAAAGCGGAGCTCATGTGTACTATGCTTGAATTCGAATTAAGTAGACTGAAGTGGTAAACCAAGATGGAATCTTAGAGATCTCGAGCCTTAAATACCGGGCCCTAATCACAATCAGTGAACTCTTCCTCATTGAGACTCACTTCGGAAAGAAGCTTCAAACCGTAAACCAAAATATTCGATGGGTTGGTTGCATTCATCATGTGGCATGCAAATATGAGAAGTATTTTTCCGTTCACACATTGAGTAATGTTTTTCACAATGAGCGAGGACTCAGCGAAGCGTGATCAGCCTTTCTCTAGCCTGGAATATCTGTGGTTCATGATGAGTGTGTGTGAGTAATAAAGAACCCGTTGCAGTCGGCAAAAAATTACGTTAATTTAGTGTCCCATCGAGGGTGATCATAATGCATCCTCAGACTTAAAAATACTCGCGGTCAGAGAATGAAAAACTGATAACTTCTCTAAATCGATATATCTTCCAACCAAATGAACGTTTATGGGATTGAGTGCCTTCAGTTATACAACAGTATGCATAATTCGAATGGAACGTATTGGAACTAAATAACTAAACCTTCACAAACGGAGAACATAATGAGTAGAGAAGATTTCAACTAGCGACTCCTGTGAGTCAGTATGAAACGGCGAAAGACTGCGCTTGTCACTTAATCCATTAAACGACCTTCTAGTAAATTAGGGTCAGAACATATTCGAATTTAATATGCGCAGTAGTTTACCGAAAAATGCCCTCTAAGTTATCAAAAACGAAGCTGCAATCAGGTAATTGTAGGCTCAAAGATTCACATTTTGTCTACAGAAAGTAAACTTCATAAACTGGATTAACCAAAGCAACACAAATCAAACTTGATATGCAGTGCGTAAACTGGAAGTTGTCGTTGAGTTGAAAGTTAAAAACCACGTGCCCCTCTGTAAGATTTCAAGGAATACCTTCAGAATAAGGAATGCATAGCCACCAGGCCAGAATCTCAACTTAACGACGTAACACATACGTTTCTCTGATAATCAGGGATTTTTTAGCTGACAATTATGAGGTTAAACAAACCATTATCAATGTTTTTAAAATACATCTTTAGGTCTCATTAGTCCGCTTCATCTGTTCGCTTCTAATTTCTCCGGATGTTTGTACCCTGCCAAACCCTCCAAATGTAAAGCGGAATGCAACGCTTTACGTGCACCATTTCCCCAAATATTTTCTTCACGTGAACCGACGATATTTCCATTTAAGCGCTGGTTGTCAGTCTGGTTGTTATTGTTGACTGCGTGCTATGCCAACTTATTACTAATCGGCTGTTTTTTAACGGGTGTTATTATTGCTACGACTGCCATTCTGAAAGGAAACTAGATGAAACTGATTTGATCGCTACATAAGAAAACAAGTAGTACTTTCCAAAGCCCTCACTAATTGTCCCTAAGTTCTATGGCTATACGGAAACGTGTCGTGTTTGGTGAAATAATGCAGAGTTCTTTCATTAGGACATACTAGAACACAATCAGACCATTACAAGAGGTATCCACGGAGAACAAGCTGAATGTGTGGACCAAACTTAAACTCCATATCATAGTCATTTTTACAGAGTCGAAGAATGTAATCTGGCAGAATGATAACACCAGACCGCAGTCAACAGAATAGACTCAACGGAAAGTGCGAAATCTAGACTGAGATGCCTCACTCCTCTGGTTCGACATACCTGATTTCGCGCCTCTGGAATGTTAATTGTCCATGTCTCAAGCATTCTGTTTATGCAACAGAACGGTCTGAAATTTTGGGGAATCTGGACTATTGGGATTCTCTTGATCGAAATAAACTTCCGTCAACACAATGTAAATGAAGGAAAGTTTTTTGGCTTAAGACACGCAACAGAAAACAATGGATATGATGCAGGAATTCAAATTCATTTACAACTGATTAAAGGTGTTCACACGCTCATAAACTATTCAGAGAGTTTAATTTTGCTTTTGTTAGAAGCACATCAGTAACGTACACTTTCGACACGGTCAGGATTTGATATCTTTCTGCGCTTTAACGAGAACACTGCGTTGACCTCTCTCTCCCTGGTTTTACATTAAGCACGACCAAATTATCATATGCAAGCATATGACCACATTTGCTCCTGAATAAGGCTTAGAGTGTCCGATTTCCCCGCGAGGATACAGATTCCCTATTCTAACTCTAGTCGATGCTATTCACGAGCGAAACCTGTCTTTTATTTGAACACAGAAATCATTAAACTTGA
Source organism: Paragonimus kellicotti (assembly GCA_014220965.1). Classification (NCBI taxonomy): domain Eukaryota; kingdom Metazoa; phylum Platyhelminthes; class Trematoda; order Plagiorchiida; family Troglotrematidae; genus Paragonimus; species Paragonimus kellicotti. The sequence goes on along the minus strand of LOND01007576.1, from coordinate 18,055 downwards.
GCGATATTTCGATTACTAGTGATAAGTAGACAGTTTTGGTTTTATATATACTGAACGCGGCCTACACCTGATTGGATCAGTTACATTTTCATGAGCAATTCAGCTGGCCGCTTCTGAACAGGTACGTTATGCTTCAGTTTCAATCTTCCTGAGTAAGTCAGTAGAGTTCAGTTCAGCTCGTAAGAGAAGTAAATTGGTCGAAGTTTCAGACAGCAGCGAATGGATAACTTTCCCTAATGTTGGACGAGTAGTGACGACAAGACAGTTTGGTCGAACAAACGGTGTCGAGGAAAAATACCTTGGTATATCGGACAATCGAAGAAAGTTTTTGGATTAAAGTATGCCACAGAGAGTAATGAACACTATTTAACTAAACTGATGATGGGATGTTTTTCAAATTCCTTACTTGACTTTATAAAAATATCATACTTTCCGTCGGTCAGTGACGCAGCCAGGACAACACAGAGAGTAATGAACACTGTTTAACTAAACTGACGATGAGATGTTTTCCACATTCCTACTTGACTTTATAAAAAGATCATACTTTCCGTCGATCAGTGACGCATCCAGGACAACCGAGGTTTCTACCATGGTAGGATGAATACAATCAACTACGTTTGTAAACGAGACTTCGAAGAACAATTCGCTAGAGTTGTATCCCACTGATTCTAAACGATATTTTAAACTTAAAAATTTCAAACGTTTACCAGAGGAAATAGCAGTTGCTCATAACTTCTACCTTTGGACCAGTATTCAGTTCGAAAGTCTGTCTCAACTGAGCACACTAAGGTCATACTCATATAAATCAGCAGGTTACAGATTCTTCCCGACTGTTACTTCAAAACATTTTTGATATGTCAGTATGGCCAAAATTCCATTACGTTTATTGGAGCATGAATAACAGGCAACTATGCTTCAATGCACTGAAGACAACTCAAACTCCAGCCTCCGTTTATTGGGTCGAAGTCTCTTCAACTTGTACAGAATTTATACCGAACTATCAAAGAACCGGAGCCATCCCCAATTTGTTCAAGTGAACTTGATTTGCCTGCTGAATTTATCTTCCAAAAGTTATTTTCGTTGAGATTGTAGAAGTGATGCTTACTCAAAGCTGATTTAGTACCGCTTATAAATGTCCGTGTTGTACAGAAGGTACCATTGTTACTGTCTGTTTTTCCCATTGGCAGAAGTCTGACTAGTATACTTTAGAAAAGTTTGTGAGCAAACGGTAATTCCGTTCACTGGTGACGTTCTCATTGTCTGACACAGAAGTTTCTTCAGGCCAAATGAGCAAGTTGCAAATTTGTTGGTATTCAAGGCAAGCTAGACGTAAGCCAGTAAGCTGCTGACGTTCTGAAATTACGAATTCTCAATCGGTATCGAACACACTTTACAAAAATGATGTGCTGTTAGTTCATATATCCTATCTGATTGTATGAATTCCCCTGTAGATGATTGAAGGTGGTTTCATTACGTCGTTTACCTGGTGGGTATGGACTCAAACAGAGTAGGAACGATCATCACTGCATAATATGCTTATGTGGAAGTTGTGTAAACCTGAAATTTGTTCCACTTTAAGCCTTTCGAGACAAGTATAGAATAGTTTGCAGTGTCTTTACATTATAGGCCACACATACTATCGGGAGTCTGCGGTCGTAATGCAACCACTGTCTGATTAGTGGAAGTTCTTCTCGCTTCACGATGCACTCTCACTGGGCTAACGTAAACTCGAGTTAAAACAGAGGAAACAGACGGTATGGTTCGGCTGCGCCCCTGCATACTGATATCCATCTTCCCAGATCGATCAGATAGATGGCCCTTGATCAAAGCTAGCTATGACCAAACAAGTCTACATACCTCCGTTGCCCCGAACCTTTGGTCCAAAAACGGACAGAACAATCAAGATATGTATTAGGATAAACGTAGAACTTCGTTGATCCCTCGTTGGCGAAAATTATGACAAGTATAATATGTGTCACTAGTGATAAACGCCACAAGTAGTACCTTCTGCATCGGCTTTGGAAACAGAAACATTTGTGGAGTAATTTCTTCAAGTTGATCCGCGCACGTTTCAAGCTACTTGGAATGCGTTAATGTGGACTTTGTGGAAGTATGCTCTGCCACATTAACGCCTGGGGCAGACCTTGACCCACTTATCCAGCCAAAAGTGCTCGTCACTTTTGGCTGACATGTCCACTGATTTGTGTTCAGTTGGATGGATGAATGAAGGTCGTTTGCAGGTCGAGCGAGAACCGGAATTGAATGAAGAATCATCAACAATGGATTGTGAAAAAAGGAATGGTAAAAGCCAAAATTTAATTTGCTGTTTTTCTTTGTTAAATAGAGTACAGTCATTCTAAGTGAGTGCACCTCACTTTACGTATAAATCTAAGCTGCAAAGTACTCCACCCCATTTATTCAAACAATCGTACTACATCCTATCTTAGCAGGATGACAGTTGTGTAACGGGGCCACAAACATTTATAAGCTGAAATTAATTATACATCAATTTCTCAGACACAGCTGGTAGTTAACACCAATTATTTATAACCACCAGAAGACTTGCGTTATGGGTTCTTAACTGTTTGTTACTATATCGTTAGTCAGAATCTGTATATCACTTGGTATGGTGATAAGGGATGTCCGCTGTTTCCAGAATGTGTGTTGCATCCATCTACGTGGGATAGAATGATCTGTCATTTTGCCGGTTGTCTTTTACTATTACCGACCATTCGGTCTGTTGTTGAAAAAGTTTGATCATCCACTGGCGTTGCTGTCAGTGTGTTCTTATAAGCTAGTTGTCAGTCCAGCTTCCAGCAAGTCACGACATTATAAAAGGTTCAACATAACGTTTTGAAAAATGTACTCGTTTGATCAAACCTACTGAACACAAGTAGGTTAAGATCGGATTGAAATCAGTGAAGCATAACCTCGACCAATTCCGTTTGGGTGACTGACAAACTAAAAAGATTCCACTTTGAAAAAACCACGCATAAAAACCTCTAGAAATGCACAGGTTGAAGATAAGTATCAACCTTTAACGGCATTTTTCAGCCATCAATGTTTCGATTTTTGTCCTCATCTCCTGTTCCAATCAATACTTTACAAGAAACCTAGCAAAGTTTTGAACACTGATTTCATAATACGCTACTCATGAGCTGCCCGCAAATCTGGGAAATTGAAGGCAGTTTTCACTCCAGGTTGTTTCGCGATGAACAAACAATCATAACATGACATCTTAACGTCTAATGAATAGAATAAAGGGAGACGTAGATTCATTACATTCTGCACCACATGTAACTGTTGAAGTTGAACCACCAATAATACCATCAGAACATGGCATAAGCAGAAAGGTTTAACGTCTCCAGAGAATATTTTGATTTAGAGAAATATCTTCAGGTATCAACCACTTCAGGAATAAGATTTACCCAAAACTGTAGGTTGTCTCACTTGAGATACGGTCACAGGGCGCGGGCCAAAGAGAGTGAAAGTGGGAATCTGTCGTATGTGTTTATATCCGAAACAGACGTGGATGCGGCGGTCACAAAACCATGACTAGTCGCTGAGGTTCGTCTTCGCTGCGTGCAGATAGCGCATCGTTATCCGAAGTGGACTACATCCATCCATACTAATGGGATGAAAACAAGTTATAATCCGATTGCGTCTTTGTTTTCATATAACACGTTAGTTAAATTGACAAAATTACCTGGATATTTTGAATCACTAAATACCATTCATAATGTCCTAAAACTCACGGGGCCTAGTGTTTTGAGGAAGAGCACTAAGAGGGTATAGAGTACCTGGTTTTGTTCATTGCACTTCTCCCGGATCTGTCGAGCAGCCAGCATCATGTTAGGTCTTGCTATGACACCCAAACTCCACACGTTTTCTGGATTATTAATCTATAGATCTTCTGGATTGGGTCTCCTCAGCGAGATTCCTGCTTACACCTCTCCAGTGCTGCTCAGCAGATTGATGTCATAATAACTATCGGTGCCTTGCCTTCTCTGCTCTTAAACAAGGCGCGTTCGATAACTAGATCGTCATGCTGCGGAAGTTTCTGTGGTAACTCATTCTTATTTGGGGCCTTTCCGCTCTGCATTTACCAAATAGCTCTACATGCTTATTAATTCCGGGACGACATCAAGTGATGCCTTGGCATTTTGTTGTCACAGGCTATTCACGATCACCGTACTCAGCGGTAGCAGGCGAGGTTAGTAGGTTATCACAGTGTTTGCATCGAGTGGTCGAGTGCACCTACGGCCAGAGCCCTTTCAAACGAGCGCTTTTGTGGACTGAAAAGGTGGGCCACAAACCGCTTCAAGCTCAGCATGGAACTCTTTGTATTATAAATGTTTAGTTTAGCCTTGCAGCAACTCTGTTTTTTTCTACCGATATTCGTCAAATTCACAAAGCCTTTGAGTGAGTTAACAGCGAACAGCCATAAAAAGGCTCCTTTGTCTTCAATGTTTGGGTCCACTGGTGAAAACAGCGAACGCCTCATTCTTTTTCGTATCAGGCACGAGGTGACTGCGTTGTTATCGTTGGACTACTCCAAACGGTTCTGATGCTAGATACAGGTACTCTGGATGGTTGCTTTGATGGACTGTTCCCTAATATGTTGCTACGTACCGTCAGAAGTTGTGAATATGACAGCGTTTTCGAGATTAACCATGGCTACATTGAAATATCGCCCCTGATTTTGAGTTCTCCAGTCTTTTAACTCTGTTGTTGTCGCTGTCCGGATGATCTACATTAACCAATTTTGCATGCATGGATAAACAAGTTTGTTCTACTCAACTTATGACCCATGTTAATTTCATTATTGGGCATCCGGTAAAAAGTGCAATCAGCACCTGCTTCTCATAGCTCGTCTTGGTCTTCAAACCCTATCCCACTCAGCACTGTGGAATTAATCCCGTGACTGCTAAGCTCCTTCTTGATCAATCAGTATGGCGTTCTGGCCGTCCGGTGCTGGATCGGTCCAGCAGTATATGTACATTTCACATTCCGACGGACAAGGTCTTGCTTCCATCAACATGCTTCTGATCAACCTGTGGAACCTCAGCTTCGGCCTCTGGTTCAACAGCATGACCGGCGAGACTAAAAAATATAGGGCTTACATAAGAGACTCTTCCCGGAGACGATGACAAAAGTCGGACTCAGTTAGCGATAGAGAGGCTAACCTAACTCTAGGACGCAGTAAGAAAGACATGGACAACTCATTCTAGTTACCACAGTAGACGTAATGTAAGCTACACCAACGTTCTGAAAATTGGCACGGGCTTTTCCACCGCAAAGGATGATTCGTTGACAGTGATGGTCAACCGCTGGACGATCGCACTGTCCTTCCGTTCGCGGAAGATGGCAATATGGCAACTATATAATAGTTCCGCTGTACGCTTACAGGTTTTTACGTCGCTACCTAAACACCACTACACAGTCATTACTGTGGCAAACAACCCTATGAGCACAACCGCATTTGACTGGTTTTTTCTCTTCGACCTATATGACACGGAGGAACCTGTAAGGGTGGAAGTCCTAGTCAATGCGCAAACCTGACCCCAACACCAAAGTGACGGAAAAGGCTAGTTCCATGATAGCAGTTACCCGTGTATGTTTTAAAAACGTAATTTTGTGTGTGTGTTTGTTTGAATAAGTATGAAGATGCTTGTGCACAGATGGTTTTGTTGTGCGCAAAAGTCTGACAACCGTACGACACCATCCTGTTTCACGCTTTACTTGAGCTTGTCTGATCAGTGAGGTCTGACCTATGGATTCCAATCCTACAGTCTACTCCTTTAAGCTAATAACATGCATAAAATGTTCACACCGACGGCAGTTTCACGCCCATTTTTCTTCGCGTGGATCTAAGTAGCATCCACAACCTAACTGCACTGTTCAAATGGACATATGTTATTAGTTAAAAAGAAATAAAACACTTGGGCGAAATGTCAGTATAATCGTTCGTAATTTCATTCATCCACTGTGTTACAAGCGCTCACCTTATAAAAGAACTGACGTTCCGTTTTCTTGCAAGCCTGGACCTCTCAGCATAATCTATGAACAGCTAAAATCATTTGATCCTGACAATTGAGGACCGTGATTTCTTCCCAATTATCTCAAGTGGGTGATTGAGAATATCGCTTGCAATTCCAAGTGGTTTCTGCACCGGCACCGTGATATTTTATTCACATAACAAATTAACTAGTTCCTTGTAAATGTGAGGCCGGAACCTCAAAACCACTTGAGATCCACTCTGTGATCAGCTGTGTTGAACTCGTGACTTTAATCTTTTCCTTCAAGCTTAGCATGTTTTAATCAAGAAATTTTTATAAATGCTGTGTTAGGAGCCAATTTTAAAACACCACGCGGTAATTTCTATCGGGAGCCTAGAGTTACAAATATGTGTTTGAATTATGCGACAAAATCAGGACAGGTCACACAAGTGGTAATTGTCCTAACAGATGGAAATGAACACCGTCCACTTGAGGACTGGTTGGGTTCATGTGTTTGTGACCGATATAGCGCCCAATGTAGCATCTTAAGTGATTTTGGGTTGATAGGCTGTGGAAGGCGACGAGTATAAACGAACTGTTTTATGCACACACATAGAAGGCGAATGGCTGGTAACCGTTGCACCGTGAATTGTCTAGAAGGGGTTTGTTAGACTACGTAAATTATTCCAGAAGTTTCACCTGGGCTAAATCAAGTTCTGTCGCGGATTTGATGTAGTGGAATTAACGCACACGCGACCTTTCACTGTAAACGTAAATCGGTTTGTTGCAGTTTAACTGTTGTAAACTTTATAAATAGTGACTGAGTTTCTGTTCCGCGTATTATTCTCCGGTTTTCTTTTTGGCAATGCTTCCGTTTTTAACCTCTGAAAGTGGAACAAACTTTCGACTTTTCTATCAATAACCGTTCAACACATTAAGATGTATCTAAACATTCCCAGCTTCCTTTAATCTGCAAGTGTCCTATGAATTCTGGGTTGATGGTCAGTTTCAGTAAGATTGGGTTCAACTGTGTTCACGATAACCGACGTCGAATTACCGCATACCCAGTTTAGTAAATGCTTCACAAATTATCCCGACAGTCGCAAAGATTCGGTTGTACTGTCTCAACTATCTCTCTTAGACATAAAATATTTTCAGATACTTCATGTCCATCACAGAACAACGTCCTGCCATGAGTTTAGATTGCTTATTTATTGCAGATGAACATTTTTGTTGACCAGGTTTGTACTAACTCTCAGCTCTTTTTTGTTGTAGAATCTATGGTCATCGTATGGGTTCCATGGTCATCAGGACGTGAAACGGACGTGATACTTGTCTCCGTATAGGTTTTCCATGTCTCAATATCAGATGGCCTTGAAGAGCTCTCCGCTTGTAATGATCTCTAGATTGTTCAGGTCACAATAGGTTTACATGAACGCAGACCTTCTAATTGAGTAGGGCAACATGTTATCCGGAACATCATGTTGGCTAAAGCAATTAGATGTGAACAGTGAACGTTTGCTGGATTCGTTCTTTCAGATTGCCTCTTATTTTAAGCCCTCGCATCGTGTTAGGGCTTCGGGGAAACGAGTCCTTTCCAGTTTCTGCTATCATGTGTCAACGGGAGTTAATTAGATTGAATTGTAGTCTGGAGGTTGGTGGATAAACACCAGGGATACCTACGACAGTCACCGGATAGATACCAAAAATAATCCCGAGAAGGGTCTAAGTGCGGACGACGTCGATGTTCACCAGGTCTGTGGAGGTTATACCTCTGAACGATCCAGGTTAGGTTATGGTGTCTGATAAGGCGTAAACCAAGGAACTTGAACGCATTGTACACTTCCTCTACCGAGATTACACTGTCCGTTAAACATGGTACAATTTCGAGTCATTGTCCGTTACTCTTTCCCGGTTATATATATATCCCCTGTTGCACACGCTTTGCATGTTTGAGTGGGGATACAACTATTTTGGTGGAAAATAAGCGACGGTAGAGCAACTCTAACGACAGTTTGACAGTGGTTGATAACAATGGATTGGATACCAGCGCTTTACTAACGATGATACATAACATTATCTCACTGGGACTTTCAGTCGACTAGCATACGGATTCAATTGGCTTCTATCTTATTCAACCACTTAGACACTGTCTGGCTTCCGTTGTACCGATTCCTCCGATTGGGGCTGACACCTAAATAGTGTGGTATTTTATACGATTTAGTAAGCCGTCCCGTAACTAATGAATAGTTATGCATGCCTTGGTTTAATATAAGCGGTGTACTGTTTCATTCTGCACAACTATTCTCG
>LOND01007573.1:0-13493 GCA_014220965.1 Paragonimus kellicotti | reverse complement strand
TTTTCATTCGTTGAACGGCGCGCTAAGAAAACTCACGAAGCCTTATGTAACCAGGGGGAGGCAAACTTCCGGTAGTACTCTTCTTAGATTTCTACGGTTAAGAAATTTCCGTCAATCCTTTATAAGACGCATCAATATGATTCTGTGTCATACTTGCCAAGCTTTCTACGTTAGGTTTTCAGTTTACCTGTTCGTTCACCATTCGTTAACCAACTAGTCGGTTCAAAACGAATCAGCATGCTGGCCACGCAATTGACACAGAATGAAAAAATCGAGCCAGTTGACTCTCTTTACGAGCCAGCTAAAACTTCGGTAGAGCGGCTGGAGCGGTTAACATTCCTATCGCCGAATCTGTGCAATAACTACAACCACAGTTGTCAAAACCGTTGTGTGGATCCGTCGCTGATGGAAAATCTGTTGATGGACACACACTTGAACGGATAATGCAACTGTTTGCAGAAGTGGTTACAAGATTACACTTTTATTATAACGCAAGCTGTTTGTGCGACGAGGCAGCTTTGACCACTTTGGATCACGATACCACGGACGCAATGGACCAGTAAGACGGAGCTTGGAGCTGGAAAAGATCTCCAGGTGAACAAAATTGAATTAGTGGTGTGATATAGACACTTTGGTGTGAATAAACCAGAATAATTTGTTTTAGGCCAAATCAATCTGTTTAACTCGTTTGTTCGTTTGTGCTGGACGCAGTGCCATAACTTTTATTAGCAGTCATTTTGTAATGTAATGTCTTGCTTGGGTATCACGCGTCACTTCTTGACTACTGGATTGATCGCAAGAAAAAACACGGAGTTAGACGGCATCAAGGAATAACATCGGTTATGTTTAAGACAGTTCTATTCAATATTACTACTGGAAAGCTCGTAGGTTCCACACAAGTTGAAGTAATAAACTGATGTTAGCTGAATTCGTTCTTTTCGCTTGTGCTGTTAAGCCTGGTTCTTTGGTTATCTAATTTTCACCACAAAGCTGTACCAAAAGTTGACGATTCCTGTAAGATAGTTTTATTCTATTGGTGGTTTATATCAATCCAAAATAGACAGTCTTCGTTCCCGAAAGATATTCTTTCTACTTCCGAAGAAGCTTTTAAGTCTATTTATTACCTCTAGGTTTACGTTACTGCGTTTCAAAATGTTAACATTTCACTTCGTCGCGTACTTTGTAACATAATAAAATCAATTAGAGCACTCAACAATGGCACATGGCAACAATAGTTGAAATGAGTGAGTTTGGGGTCAAAAGGCCATCGCTGTGGGAAGCAGATGGTATTAGTCATTAACTGTCATGCACACAGCCCTGACCGTATTTGTTTGATCAAAATGGCTTCACTGATGGCCAGAGGTTTGGGCCTTAAGTGCCGTAGCAACATAATGAGCGAAGTGTTTAGGCCGATATTGCGATCTGTCTACGGGATGTGTTTGATAGTTCTTGAATTCGGGTTTAGGGTTCGGTAGCTCATTTGATGGCCCGTTCTTGTGGCGGATTGAAGCACAACTTTCGAGGTGTCTCGCAAATTACTGATGTGAACTGACTAGTCCTACCGATACACCCGTCACTGTAACCGAGGCTGAATTAACAAATAACATGTGAGATAGAATGGTTGGGTGTACCACTTCCAGCTTTTCCACAACTCCCGGGTGAGAGCATGAGGCACAGTTCAACTTCAACAGCAGCAGACTGAAGCTGTTGACGCATTACAATGAAGCATACTGTGATGTATACATCTTAGTCCAAGCTGCTTGGATCGTTCTAATTACTTCATGGTTCTTTAAAGTAACCGAAGTTAACACCTACCAAAGCTGGTCGAAGTCCTGCTGATCACGCGTCCGAAACCGAGATTACTTGTTCAAAGGCAACCTACAGTGAAGTTGATCTTGCCCTGGGTTTAATTGACTTTTATCACATGATTTGTTAGCTTGATTCCGTTCGCTCTGTTGTAAACCTGTTTTTATCTTTTTTTTAAATGGAAGTTCTATAGACTTGGTAACTCAAGGTGAGGCTTTCGATTTTTGATTGCTCGCTGACGTTTGCGTTTGGTTCTGGAACGTTTACTCCTGAAACAGCGTTACCAGTAGTGCCTGAGACTTTATGCTTATAGGATCTTAGCGTTGCGGTTGGTGAAGTTCGGTGAATGCCCATAATGTATACAATGGTAAAATGACCTTAAATCTTAAAATCCGATTGGTCAATTGTTGATGATGTTGCCTATTAGACCAGAGATGGGATTAGTTACCCGTTGTTCTCTACGCCCGTTTGAGCTGGAATCTGATAGGCCAGTGTTGTGGCATTTGACCGTTTGTTCTTAGATATAATGGGTTGTTTGCTGTTGTTGTGAAATTCGCCCAGGCAAGCCAGGCCTTCTTTTGGACTTCTATAAGACTGGTTATCAACTGATGATCTTTGATCAGTGATCTGATACGCTCATGTTGGTCCGTTCATCTGAGCGTTGATATTTGGTTACATTATGTCTCCTCGAACGTTTTACTCCCATTGGTTTATACGTTTTGCTCAATTCTATGTTTGTTTGTTGAGCCGGTTGGCACACATCGGGCCTAAAAAAATTCTCCTTCATATTTGGCGCTTGCTTGGATATGGGCTTCTGTAGTTCCTATGTCGAACGTTCGTACAATTTGTTCTTTGTGGACGGAGATCAAAGAAAACTGATCGTGTCTCCTGAGGGTTAATTGAGTAGCCGCATTGATAGCATTGGTCCCGTTTGGCAGACGCACTGCTTTTAGCAGTCACTCCATTTGTTTTTGTACATTACTCTCCTATTACCAGCGAATTAGAGCTGTTCTTTCGGTCTTGGCTGCATTTTTCGTATAGTTGTGATTGGTACGTGTGCTATAGTGATTCAGTGTAGTCACAGGCGTTTTGTAGTCAGTTATGTTATAATCTTGATGCGTGGCACAATACTCCGATCTGCTGATGTTTGCATAGCTTGCGTTTATTTCCCCTCTGCAGCTGACTGCGTCCAATGAAACTTTGCGGATATCCGTTATGAGGGCACATTCGGTGAAGTTATTTCTCGGCCTTCCTTCTGAGTTTTGCGGTACTGCAATACTAATCTGGTCTTCGAAACTCTGTCTAGGCGCAGCTATCTGGGTGATTGTTATTGAAGCTGAGGAGTTGGCCCATATGTGTTTGTTCTCTATAAACTGAAGTATCCAATGTCCCGTCACATTTTAGGCTAACTGTTACCTCCAAGAATAACAGCTTGCCATCGTTTTCTCCACTGTAAACTGGATGCTGTTTGAAATGCTGTTGAGTAACTTTTCCATATTCTCTATGTTGGAGCTCTTGAGTACTACAGATGTATTACCAACAAATAGTGTCTACATTTCTGGCCTAGTCTTCGGCAACACGACGTTTTCTAACCTTTGTGTGGGATGCTTCGACGATGAATGCAAGTCGGGGAAATCCCATTGGCATTCCTTTCGACTGTTCGTAGAGTTGGCCATTGAATCTGAAGTATGCGGGTAGGCATAGTCCCAAAAGTCTACAAATACTCTCCCGTTTCAGTGATCCATTTGGTCGGCCTTTCTAGTTCAGTAGTTGTTGCAGCGTTTGTTTGGTCAGAGTGAAGTCAACTGATGTGAAAAGGACCGTGACATCAAATGAACTCATAGCTTTTTCTTCCTCCAATTTGAAGTTTTCAAGTTTGTTCAAGAATTGTCGAGCGCTGTTGGTAGGTCGTTGCGATTTATCGCTGAGATATCACAGACATTTCCACATGTCTTTATTCAGATTGCATGTCAGAGTTCAGTGATGATATTGGTCACAGAGGGGCCCGTCCCTGTGTACGGGTAAAATGTGAAGCTGGGCAGTTTTTGCGTTGTGTACTTGTGTTTTTCAACATTCATTTACTTAGCTTGTACAAAGCTTCCAACTTCTTTACTTTCTCGATGCAGTTTACTTTAGCCATGACGACCGTCATTCGTTCCTTGTCAGCTGGTAGTTTGGTGATGCATTCATTCTTTCTTAGGTTGTTCAATGTTTCCTGTTCAGCTATGATGAGGGTATTGTCACAGCAATAGCTGTGACAATAGTCCGTTAGATTTGTTTCTTCTAATGAACAATCAGGTTTCATTGTGTACGTCATTTTGGCCAAGTATTACTTGTCCGTTGCGATTTTTCTATTGAAATTGAGTCCCTTACGAGAGATCTACTGCTCGTCGTTGGATAAGGGTTGTTACTGTTGTTGGTATTGTTCTTTAGCAGTTTCGATAACTTTTTTCAGTGCAATTTTCCTTCTCTCTTTAGTGCTTGTGACACTCTATCACATTGCTTTATCCGTAGTGTGCTCTCAGTACCCGACTGCAGCAAGCCCTACACGGGTGATGGATGTGAGCGGCGCTACCCAGGTTGAACACACGTTCTCCAATTTGGTAAGCATATGCCTATCTCAACGGCAGTGCGATGACTGTACACCTATCCAAGTCGTCAAAGGGCCTGCCAGCGTCGGTAGTTGATTTGACGTTTTTTCCGCAGTGTCGATTGCGCCAGCGCAATGCGTTCTGTGTTGACCAGCGTTTCAACATGCCATGCAGCATGCCATCATGGTAGCTGTTAGTTAGTAGGCCTCGCGATTGGTTTTGGATGCTGACGCCTATCACATGACACTACTATGATTGTCTGGACATGCGTTTCGCTTTGGGTTACATTGACCAATCGGTCTCGAGAGGTTGGTTAGAGTATGTGTGCGTCACACGGATCACTGTGGTCACTCCAAAAGTAATGGTCCTAACGTAAATCAGCCACAGTTGAACGAATGATGGGGTCACTGTGGGTTGACAAAAATAACGACGAGAACAGCTGAATGCAAAGCGTCGTTGTTAGACGGTGCACAACCAAAATGAGGTTATCTTCTTGTTTCTCAAGAATGGTTGGAACGTTGCGAAGTCAGTCAAGCTGGTTACTACCTAGCAGGGACTAAAACACCTGTTACTTCATTGAACATTTAAAAGTGGAATCCAAAGCATCAGAAGACCGGATGTATGAGGAGCTGAAAACATATCGACGGACCAAGAAATCGACCGGTGACGTTTGTAATCGTTCAAACTTTACGTAATGTCTTGTGAATCGTATGCTTCGTACTACTACGTACATACTGTTTAAGACGAGCGGAACATTCGATTGCTCACAGAACTACGAACTCGGAGAATATAGGCGACAAATCTGGAGTGCTGGATGAAATACCTAAGATCTTACACATCCTCGTTACAGATGGAACATTAGTCTACTTCAGTGGACCAACGCAAAAGTCCTATACCTGAACGACAGAAATGACGGTGCGTTGCAGACTTTGTTGCAAACAGTATAGTGTGAAGTTGGTGAACTAAACTGCCATTCTGCACAGTCGTTTAATCACACCATGGAATTTGTCTCAATATTTACTGCAATTTGACGTGCCCTTTGTCAAGTAATCTTGAGGTTTGGTTTGGTTGATGACTATTTGGTTTGGGCTTGTTATTCGCGCTCAAAATAATAGAATTTTGAGAAAAGAATTTCGTTAACTAATCTGTTGCACACCACTTTGGCATCACCAATCGATTCTTCCGTTTAATATCAAAGCCTATTCTAAGAAGTGGATTTGAAGCTTTCTGTGTCATCAGTCACTTTTGTGGCGACGAGTCAATACGAGATGGTGTTATCCGACACCACTGTCCTTCATGTAGTTGTGCGGTTCACGTTATTGGAAATTTCTTAGGTGTGGTCGTGAATTATAGGATACTTGACTCGAAAAACCGGGTATATAACATTTACAGTGCACAAATCATTTTCCGAAATACTTCAGAGAAAAGAGCGTTATCATGGGTCTCGTGATTTCTACTTTCGGTGGACGAATCTCGTACTTACGAAACACATTTACAAATTGATCGTGGCTGAGAATATTCGCCTAGTTCTCATGAAATGGCTACTTTTTAGTCCGTCATACCTGTTTCCTGACTCAATCCAGAAACATATGCCCATATCAGGTTAACTCTGTTCGATATTGTGACATGTGTAGCAGGGAATACTAAATGATCGGCTGAGTCTGATTGGCGTTGCGAACTAGTCCCGTTCAATGTGCACTCGAACTTCTTCGAAAATGGTTAAGATTGTTTGTAGATCGATAGAACTTTGTTTGATATTACGCTTTTCTCTATAAAACTGAAACACAGTCAAGCTTAATACTGTGTGGTAAGACAATTATTCTTTGTAAATGCAAAGGTCTGACGAACCGTAGTTTTCTGGTCCTTCAGCTATTTTTAGTAATTAGGTCCTTTTCCCTCCCTTCTTTTTTCTTCTCTCTTCCTATATAGGTTTTTTCCTTCGTGGTTGTGTGGCAGTTAAGCATCAGTGTGAACCACTGATGTATTGCTGTCTATGATGATGCTGATGGTCCTTCAGATTAGGGGTTGGAAGAAAGCTGGTATCATTTTAAAGAAAACGTGGTACTACTTAGGGGTACTCATTTACTCATTGCCTTGCGGTTCAGGCTTTTGAGCCAAAGGCTTTGGTTGAGAACCCCAGTCGTTTCCTGTCTAGGTTCTGGGCATCCTGACAGTATCTCAGCCCTACACACAACCATGAATATTCGAAACAGTGTTAATTCTACAGTGCATTTACAATTTCACAGTGCAAACCAGGTTGTCTTATCTATTGCAGACAGCAGAGTGCATAGGCGACAGCATGCTACTACCGACCGATTTAACACTATCTTATGCAATTTAACCCCTAGATCTCCACCTCCTATTTCTAGTGATTATTCTAAAGATCTGACAATAAGTATGACTGATCATAGTAACACTACTCCGGTAAGCCCCATCTCTTGGCACTCAAACTCCGGTCTCTCTTGTTCAATGCTGGGGTCCAGAATGCGAGCCAACGTAAGTGCTTTCAATGTTCATATCCTGAAGCAGCCAAGTCAACAGGCCACGTTTGCACGGACGATGGCCTCATTAAATGTTGAGTTATACATTCTAGCAACTGGAACCCAGGACAGTAGACAACGTGTCGAAGTGAAGATACTTGTACTGTCCACTCAATACGGAAAGCACATTTCAAGTCACTCTACGAATGCTGTAGTAGACCAGGCTGTACTAGTTACGGTCATCAGCACACTGGCTGCAGTCACAATGGTAGGCTGGATTCCCATTTGCAGTCAAACCTTTTCTGTCCGCGTGTTACTTTTCGTTAAGGCTAGTTCTGGACACCAAACCTTCAAGTTAATTTTCATTGTCTAACCTTAACTAGCTACAGTGACATTGCTATCAAAGGCGCCTTTTCCTTTGATCTAGCTGTTCTTCCTAAGTGGTTCTACTAAAGTGTTTTTATGTTGTGGACGTGAACTCCCAGACTGATTGACTTTGTTTTGCTTGTATCAGATCAATCGGACAATGTTGAGGGCATTTGGATGTGTGTGTTGAACACAAACTATTTTTAGTCAACATTTGTTCTGAACTGTTCACACCAGTGGTTCCATTGGCACGTTTTCTTGAGAATCAAACCTAATCTCGGGTAGACTACTCAACTGTTAGCTATGGATGACGTGATTCTATTCAGGATCATTGCTGTTACTGAAGAACATACTTGAATACAAAAACTTTGCCATTGGGTTTTCAGTCTGTTCCTAATTTTGATCGACAACAACACCAATCGAAACGATCGTCTGTGAAGAAACTCATAAACCTGTAGCCAAAAAGTGTGTGTGCATGAACATCATCATCGCCGCCATTTTAAACTTTGAGCCATACCCGTGGCATGTGCGCCAAACTGGTCTAGAGTGCAAACTCAATAGCCCTAAGCTAAGCGATCCCAATACCTGATAAACCCAACTTACACGGACCATTCATGAAACAGGTAATATTGCAAGTTACACAAAGGTTTGTGGGCTAAACGAACAAGGAACCTCAGAACAGTCCTTAGAGCTCAAAATGGCAAACGGAATTTCGCACGTGGAAGTTCATAAGAACGGTTGAGTAGGAAACACCATAAGAAGCTCCTGCGAGGCCTGGTCATCAGTTGTGAAGTGTGACTGACTGCAAAGGTTAATAAAATAAATTAGACACCGCTTCTGATTTAAAGAATACTAACAGACCGATTAAGCTTAGCTGTATCACTGACCCCGCTCGTACGTCTGTCAGGGGTAGTAACAATGAGGCAGATAGCATATGTACTCTTAAATTTGGAAGATTGGACCACGGAGGCCGAACACTTCTGGGACCAGTTTAACCGGTATTCTGCTTTTGCTGTGTTATCGTCACAAATTTACAGTACAGTGCCCGGATCGGACAGGTCTAAAACCAATTACTAAAGCTGAAAGTCGTTGGATGTATTCTGGCCTTCACCCGCAGTAAAGGAACCTAGTTTAGGTGACTTTGTGCGGACACTTTTAAGAGTGGCGGGTAGGCATAAGTAGAGGCATTGACTCAGATGCTTCAATGGGAGTGGATGGATGACAACATTCCTCCCTACTGAGGTCACGCGATGCTAGTTCTTACATTTACAGAGGGCAATAAGGGCTCTTGCGAAAACGATGGAGATTTACTTAGATCATCATTACAACCAGGTTTCTGGCACCCGTTATACTCGGTCGACTCACCACAGACATTAGGCAAGAAGAGAGGCATTTTCATCTTGAACGATGATATGTAAATCAAACTTCGACTCGGACGAATCCGATAACCTTGTCATGCCAAACGCAGGCCGAAAATTGTTGTTTTAACGATTACAACGACGTGTTTGAAGTAGTGGATCGACCTGTATTTCTAGAGTTGCTCAAGGTCATGGGTTTGCTGAAAATGTATTTGGACATACTGTTGGTGCCCTATTTCATACTTCATCACAGGTTATGGTCTACAATAAACTTCTTAACAGGCTAAGCGACAACAGCGGCGAACTTCAAGGTTTTCCAAGTTAGCTATTTTTTTTACAATTTTGGTGTAAGCAAAATAACACGAGTCTGTCTATACTACTTAAAGAAGGCTGGCGTGGACCTCCTACCTGGTAGAAGACTGACTGACTGTGCTGACGACAAGGTGGTGATGTTTGACAAGCTTCAAACAGCACAGACAATGGTAGCTACTAGTTCACGCTGTGTCAAAAACGTTTAGGTGAAGTTTTCAGCTGCAAAGTGCATTGTTTCTATAAAACTGCTGCGCTTAGGCTGGGTTGGTGCTAAATAATGCAGTTGTGAGGGTGTTGACCGGTTTGCTTACTAGGTGAGTTGCATCAGCAACGATGGAGATACAGGGAATGCGCAGAGCAGTATTGAGTAATCCAGGACATTTCCGGTAGCAGAGAGGCATCTCTTCGAAGCTGATAGAACACATCATCATCATCATCATCATCATCATCATCATCATCATCATCATCATCATCATCATCATCATCATCATCATCATCATCATCATAGACAGCAATACATCAGTGGTTCACACTGATGCTTAACTGCCACACAACCACGAAGAAAAAACCTATATAGGAAGAGAGAAGGAAAGAAAGGAAGGGACCTAACTACTAAAAATAGCTACGTCTGTGCAAATATATGATGACTTTGAGAGCCTGAATAAAACAATGAGAAGACGCAATTAATGTGATGTTCTCCAGACTAACATTCCGTACATTCTGATCACACACGGACATGTAACTAATTTTAAAGGTTGCGACTACCCTGGCAGTCGGCATTCCCACAAGTTCGAGTTCCAATTTTTGTGTCCGTCTATTTAATCCCTTTAAGCCATGACTTCCGCCCCGTGGAATTTCGACTGGTTACAAATTAGGTTACGTCCATGTGTGATCAGAATGTACGAAATGTTACTTCCAAGAAAATCACACGAATTGCGTCTTCTCATTGTTTTATTCAAGATCATCAGGGGAACGAACTGTTTCAGACTTTGAGAGCCGTTTTGCCTTATGACTACGAAGCCTGGCTACCCAAGGTAGGAAATGTGAACTGTCTTCTACCTTTTGGCTATCGATGTCCATCTTGATCACTCGCGTCGAGTGACACGAAAGTGTGAGCAACGACAAGGTTAGGAAGCGGACGTCTGTTAGTGAGTGTCAACCAAGTTCATTCGTTCAGTCTCTACGTGAGCACAGAATTAGATTGTCAGGTCGCGTGTTGAAAATGTCAGTTTGTTGTCAGGTCCACTGACCTCTATTTTCGATGTCACCACTGGCTGGTTTATGATGTCGGGTGTTCAGATGATGACCTGACGTGGTGAAACGAAGGCGGTTATCACAGAGTCGGCTATTGTAGGTCAAATTCATCTATCGGAATGGGACCCTAGTGACTCACTGAGTCGGTGGGTGCAAACGTCAGCAAATATGGCGAATAACCAGCAACGGCATCGTGAGTGTCATTCAGATCACACGGCTGGACGTTTTTGTTATTGTTGGTTTCTTTGTTCATACCCCCAAGTACTGTAGACGTTAAATTGGAAGTTTCCCGTGTTATTGGTTATTTGGTACTGACGAGCCAATACGAAATGCTAGCATCTACCAGTGTTCGTCTTCTAACCGTTTTGTTCAAATTACTGAAGGGATATAACTGTTTTAAATCGTGAGTGTTGTCGGTTTTTGGCCAAGTCATCTATGATGTGAGTGATGAAGGCGATGTAAGCCATAAGGAAACTGTTTTGCTAATGACGTCTTACTTTCGTCTACAGCTAAGTTGTTTGCAAAGTGTAGGTACCTCAACCGACGCTGATGTGCAAGTTTAGACATAATTCACTCTTCTTAACTGCGTCCCATTCATTTCCTTACTTTTGCTTACTAAGTGGGGTTTCTCCCTTCCATGGTTGTGCGGCAGTTAAACCTAGATGTGTCACTGTTAACATGTTAATGCTGATGATTCGGACGTGGTACTGCAAACTTAGTCGAGCACAACCGTCAGATAACATATCCAGTCATCTGTTCACACCTTTCATGTAGATCAGGTACTCCAGCACTCTTCAGTGAAATCTAACCGGACTGGTTCAGGCCTAGCGGCATACTCTGAATTTACGCAGGTGTCTGAGATTAAAGAAGATGACAATTCAGAACCGAGGGACATGCACATGTAACAAAAAATGTAGACGAAAGAGACCGTAACATGATATACATAGATCATTCAGTCAGTAAGTGGCTCGCCGACGATCACGGTTTGTATGAAGAAGAGATTGTTTGCTATTCAAATGTAGTCTACCTGACCGTATCGAAAGAACACATAAGATAACCAATTTTCTATGACCAGCTATATCGTACAATCATGTTAAAGAACGAATCCACTGTTAGATTAGTGCCTCGAGCTTGGAAACATCGAGCTGTGTTATATGCTACTGGAGTGCAAAATATCCACAACAGTCACTAAGTTCGCTGACATTCATCTAAATTAACTGCAAATATGAACACATGCGTTCATTGGGCCACATATCAGTGAATGATTCATTTGCAGAGCAAATTAGCACTGATGCCGATCTTCATGTTACAGGTAAACGAACGTAGCTTGAAGTGCCCAACTCACTACAAACTTGTGTGTAGCTAGCCTGCAACGAAATTTTTCGGTGGACCTGCAATAGCCATATATCTACAGTAGAGGAAGTAAATCGTCTATAGGGACCATTAGGAGTAAGTTACAATGGGTGACTCGTTTTGGTGTTATAGAATGGTGGAATAGGGGCAGAGAAGCAACACAGCTTATTTGCACCAAGTCTATTACTGAGTTACTTTTTTCTGAACATTGTTTGCTGTATTCGTAACATTTTCATCAGATTTATTGTCTACAGGTCCACCGTGCATTCTCAAGGCGATCCGGTAATCAGACCGTTACTCACAAGCAAATGCGGATAAGCGTTCACATATGATAATTCGGTCGTGCCTAATGTGAGGTCAATGGCGCAGTGGTCAACACGGTTGCCTCATGAAAGCATGGCCGGAGTTCTAGTCCCGGCAGTGGCAAGGATATGCACTACTGACGAGCTCTAACAAGAGCGAAACTCGAGTCTAGTGCTTCTTTTCGAAAGGGGCCGACTGGAAAGTCTATGGGAATGCGACAGCTGCGATCAAGTTGTGGGTGATGTTTAATTTATATAGCAGAAAAGGGTTTATAAAATGTTTCCTTCACAAATTTGTTCTAAACACATTAGCAGGGTTATTTTCTTAAGGAAACTACCACCCCTATTCGATTTGTGACTGGCTGATAAAATACTAACAATTGCAATTACTGTTCTGTTTGGTAATACCAATGCAACTGCCTTTAGCACGACACATTTTCCCGTCCAGTAGAAACATATTTGGTTGGCTTTGCTACTTGATATCAAAGAAGTGTGATTCAAAGTGGTATGGTCGGTCCTCTTCTATACATCATGAGGATGGATGGAATGCACACCGATTTCATATCCGATCTCGATCTTCACTTTTTTGATAACATCCTAAGTTATTGTGTTAATGCCGATGATCTCATTATGTTAACAGCGGATGCGAAACTTCTCTTCTGAAAAACCCGTAGCCGCTGGCCAGAATGTATGCGACTAACTCTCACACTGTTATAATTAAACTGGTCTGACACATCACAGGTTTCTAGGTGAGTTCGACTGAACGTGTGTTTGTGATAACCACACCTCGCGGAATCGTGTGTCATTGCTCATCTAATGCTAGTACTTAAAGACCTACTTATAGTGCTAGGCTTATCCTCCACCGATTCTAGTGCTAATGGAAAATTTGGAGTACAATTTACCTTGAGGATTCAGGCCTCATCTATCTGACAAACATTTCAAACCTATTATGACAAATATACATGAGTAAAGCCAAGATATTAGGATTGCCGATTGTTTCTAGAATGGTGTTTCATGAGACAGTAATGTTGAGAAAGGATTATTTCGGAGTTGTAACGTACGCACTTGTGCAACCATGCAGATACACCTTTATCTTGATGCTTACGGTGGGGATGGTTTTCTCTTACGCCAGGTTGAAAAATCCGACCGTTTCTGGTGACAGGTTACCAATGTACTCTTTTGATAGAGGCTTCCGAGAAAAGTGTGCTATAGCGTGTGAACCCGAGGTAGGATAATAACTACATCACTTCAAGAGTGTGGTCAAAATCAGACGGTAAGGGTGTTGTTAAAATTTTCAATCAATATATTCATATATTATATCGTAAGGTCTTTAATCTAATGACAAGTGATTGGTAAGATTATAGACAAATTCCAAGAAGTGTGTTGTATGAAGGCAGCATAAGCAAACAGAATAAAACTAATCAAAATCAAAATGTCCAAACAAACGGGTTAAATTGCTCAAACCGTGCGTTACCAATGTTGGTAATGCGTTGTTTAAAGAGTTAGGTCACAGATTTCGAGGTTGAAATTTAGCAGTGAATGGAGGTCGATAGTGTGACTCCTTGTCATGGCAAATGCAAGGTATGTATTAACCTCTTTTGAGAACAAGAACCGGTTTGTTTAATCGAACAGCAATCGATTTTCCAGTGGCTAACATACGTTGTCCGATCA
>LOND01007572.1:13333-26293 GCA_014220965.1 Paragonimus kellicotti | reverse complement strand
AACATTGGCGCTTTTCATTATGAGGACCCCTAACCATCCGTGTAGATCCCTGCTCACTTCTGCGGATACTAGCTCACTCAGAGGGCATTCCTTGAAACTAAAGAGTCAGTACAGCAGACTTGAGCTAAGGCACAGTTTCTTTTTGGTCTGTCTGTTAATTCCGGAACTCTCTACCGAAACATATCGCGAGTTCCACGAGAGTGGATGCATTCATACTTCGTCTGGATTGCTTAGTCCATCCCCCAGCACACTCTTCTGCACATATTCATGTGTGTATTTTCATCTGTCGAATAACCCAGATATAATTATGCATATTTGCTCAGCTTACGTGCACCATAACAGAAGGTGTGCATTAATTTGGCCTCCATTTTGGATCGTCGATGAAATCATGGGAAGTTTCGACGGGTTGCTATCTCTCTGGTGCACAGAGTTCTTGCCTTGAGGAACAAAACCATCGAAAGCCGTCACCTTCTATCTGCTTTGGCGGGTAACTCGAAATTTGTTTCCAATTTTCTCGTTGTCGTTGTCCACTCGTAATTTTGCATCAGAAGATTACATAGGATTACTGTTACTTGTCATCAAAAAACGTTTATTTCATTACGTATTGAATTACTTGGGTCACAGTATCTATATCCGTTTTATATTTCACTTTGGTGCTCTGAGCATCAAAATTTATACAGTTATTATCGTCACTCGTTTAACATGTCAGTTTAGCCGTTTATTATCTGAGTACTTTTCCTTGGTTCCACTATTTCCTCGTTTTACGTTCTGTCCCTGTTGCCTATCACTTTTTACGCTAACACTACCGCTTTTGTTCACAAAGCTATAACACAGTGACACGCACGAGATCCAGAAAAATTGATGGATTGAAATTATCGAGTGTTTGTGGCCGGATTCGGCTGCCGCATGACTGTTCAGAACGGCATGCAGTGCCAGACATGTCTACACTGGTACCACACTAAGTGCACCGGCCTCAAAGAGGACCAGTACACTCTGCTGGCTTCTTCAAAAAAGCCATTCATCTGCATGAGCTGCCTGTTTCGTGAAAGCTGCATTTCTTCCGGGTCTGTATCCGTCCCGCTGCTCACCACCCCCAGTGAGCAAAAGCAAGACACTTTTAAATGTAGTTGCGAGACGTCTAAAAATGTCAATGCACTGCACATGGCCACGGTTGAAAAAGCTCTGGTTGAAACCCAGACGGCTTTATCTGATATGAAGTCAGAATTAAGCTCGCTGAACGAGTACATTTGCCGCTGCAGTGAGATCATCCCCGACGTCCCCAAAATCCTAAACTCCCTGCGACGTGAGAGTTGCCTTACCAGTACCACCGTGCCTGTTTACATTATCTTGTGAATGTAAATTTACTACAAACCACTAACATCAAAGTTAGTGTGTTGGCGTGGGTATCGCAGCCTCACCTGTGGTTGTATAGCGAATCTGCGTCGGCTTCACTACTGTGGGCCACATTCCTTAAGATAATAATGTCTTAGTTTTTATCGTTGAGAACGCCGTTCAACCGGTCTGACGCTTGTTTGAATTCTGAAGGTCGACTGAAGTTTCCGTCGACATTCGTCCTCTCTGGCGGTTGCCGTGCGGTTGTGCTTGAGGTTCTCTCACGTCCAACTCCCTAGCGCCTTTAACTGTTGCGTTGAAGTCCGCTTGTGAACGGTGAGTAAATCAATAAATAAAGTTTGTTTGCAGATTCGCCGTCTTCTCATTACGACTTCTGATTCGCGCTGACATAGTATCAGTATCAATTTGCACAGGACTAAGTGGCTGTTGCCAATCGAGCGTCCAGAATATTTGCACCGGAATGCCAGAGAAGAGCAACCAGAGCTGCGACTGTCCCACTTGAGGACGGATTTACGGACCGTTTGGGCTCCATTTTTTTCGATTTCGAAGCTCGCCTTAATTACCGAGTAACCTATGTTGGCAAGAGAAAGAAAGAGTTAAAGGAGAAAGGAAAACAATCATCGCGAGCCCTTACTAATTATCTGGACACACGACGTAGTATAAGCATTCTTTGCATTACTAGTACGAGGAATGTCAACCATGGAATGAGACAGACAGATGGTGATACACCCACCTTAGGGGGCATCAGATAACCCATTTGTTGAACACTCACCCTATCCTTTCTCAAGCTGGATCACCAGAACAGCACATACCAGCAAGTATGCTGCCACAGACGTATATGGCTCGCAACTTCCCGTAACAGTGTACGACATTCCATTGTGTGGGGAGATTTACCCTAAACAGCAGTCCACTCAATCAACCCGTTACCCGATAACGGAAAAGTGAAAAAATTAAAGGAACTAATCACCTGCAACACACATTGTTATAATCAGACCTCTGTAAGCCTGATTTCATCTTCCAGACGGACCAAGATCCACCAATCCTAGCCAATTTTAACACCCCACTCATTTTTGGTTATCACAACAACGCACAGTTGGGGTTATATCTTTAAGGATGCCGTCCGTAGCGCTGTTGTGATTGATTTTCATGGGTGACTTTGGTTCGACCTCTCCGTCACTACCGGTAGACAACCTAGAGACTCAGGAGTGAGGTGGAGTGTAGCTGATGTGAAAGAAGTGTTTCCAACCCACGATCCTTGTATGGCGTTATGGTAAACGCATCTTGCTCTGGTTGCCAGCCATTGTATAACCACTCCTGGTACGCACACGAGGATGCCTGGACGGCTTAACAATTCGGTCTCCGATCGGAGGTTCGCAATTTGTTCGAGCAAACCTTATAGCTATATGCACACGCTGCGGTAACGTGAGACTGGAATCGGGAACGTATGCTAGGACATGAAAGGCTCATATGTTGCGAGTTTGTCATTTTGGAAAAAAATTTGATACCGAGACCCATAAAACAACGGGGTGATATTGTAACATCGCACTGTTGTGTGTTCAAGGTCATATGTCTGGACCGACTTACTGTGGCATGTGACCAGATTGTTACGTCCACACATCCACCGCTGAGCGACCCTTACGCGCATGCACCCGCAGTGACTTCGAACAACTCACAGTTTGCCAACACCACTGCAGTCAATGTGACGTGCACACACGGGCACACACGCATGCACACGCACATGCACGCGAACACATGGTGACTACAGATTGACGTTGAATATACGCCTGCTACAGCATACCTGCATAAAAAGAGAACCGAGGATGTACTGTATCTGTTTGTCAGGTTCTAAGGTCTTTTCAAAAATCGATTTAAAGGATGCTTATCTACAAATACCACTTGATGAAGTATCAAGCAATTTGACTGTGATTACTACACCATTCGGACTGTATCGATACAATTTTCTACCCATTGGTTTGAATGTTTTGCCAGCCGCGTTTCAAGATGTCATGAACACAATTACTAAAGACTTAGATGGTATCTAAACCTGTCAAGATGACGTTGTTTATGTTCCTGATAAGCTCACCCATGATTATCCTCCTTTCCAGGCGAAACATTTCTTTCACTTCGAAGTGGCCATGAACACAAAAATACGTAATTTTTCCCTTATTCTTTCTCATGGCTCGGTGACGTCGTCGATAACAATGGTTTCAAGCAAGATTTACTACGTTTAGCCCCATTAGTGAATGCACTGTCACTAACTGACCTTCATGGACTCCGTTCTGTTCTGGGTGTGCTCCAAATACTATTCACGTTTTGTACCGAATTTCTCTCAAGTGTTCAACATTTTGTTCGGTATGTTATCCATCAACAGTTTTTTGTCAACCAAGAAAACGTTGCGTACTTTGCTTCATCATCTTCAAACTACTGCTGTTTCAAAACCGTTTTCTGCCGAAGATCATCCGCTTGTAGTTGCCGATGCTGCTGACACTGGGGTAGATGCGATTCTTGAAAAGTGTGGTGGACCTGTTATACGCATTTCACGTCGTCTGTCTAAAGCCAAACTTGCAGATTCTCAGACCCGACGTGAAGCTCCCATTTATTATTTAAACAAATCATAAAGCTTTAAAGTAGATTGTTTTCCTGGGACCGACCGTACACAGGTAACCCAGCGACACCGAACCAGCAGTCACCGGTTGAAGCACTTTTGGGACGACAGTTAAGAATTCCACTTCACGACATACGGCCAAATAATAATCCACCGGAGATATATAGGCCAATGGAAACGCAGTTCAACAGGTATCCTGGAGCACGCCTAAGATATTTCGGACAGGCAGATGCAGTCTATGCGCGGAATATGCGCCACACTGGGGAAGTTTGGCTACCAAGCCTAATTGTCAATTGCTAGGGTAATGTTGTCTGCCGAGTTAGAGTTGGGAACTTCATCTGGACACGTCATGTCAATCACATGTGACAACGAATTGAGAATAGCCGGGAGTGCCAAAGGACCAACAGCCAGCTACCCGCTGGCCCATTGCTAGGCGCATTCTCAGTGAAGGCAACATGCAAAACGTCCTCAATCGCCTCAGACACTTTGGATCTTCGCTGATCTAGTTGTGTTCTTCAACCAATCACACATTTAGGCGTTATCCTCAGAAAACATTCTAATGACATGCGGTTAACTCACTTGCGGTGAAAACGAGATGTTGCGGAGGCGTTCCCATTGTTGCAAATAATCGACGTACTTCTGTGCTCACACCTGTTTGCTTGCCTCACCAGCCATTTGTGGCCTGGTTAAATTGGATCAATAGGTTTCTGCTTTCTGATTGGTTGTTTGTCAGACTGGTCATATTTATGGTTAACATGACATTCGTTTTGGTCACCTACTGAGTGGCAGAAATCCAGTGTACGCTCTCGAGTCTCGTGTTCTGATTCCATGCAGTTGGTAGGGTTTACAGCCTAAGTGGTCACTCTGTCATAGATACAATCTAAAACACTGAATCTTGCGCCATCAGCATATCTTGACCGCCATCTATAATCCATTTCTAAAATATTGGCTAATGCAACGACAAAAGTGCCTGCTCACTTGCCATCCATGTTACCGCTACTTTCTAAGTTTGTTGCTTATTCCAACGAAGATCTGAAATATGATGCGCCTACAACTAAATTACAGGCCGCTTTTTGAAAAGGACACTGGTACCTTATCCTGCAACTACTTTAACCACTAGTAAAGCTTACCTTCACCTACCATTATCCGAGTTCCTGGAAAGTTTGCTCACAAAGTCCAAACGACCCTGCTCAATCTTAATGGATGACCGTGAACCTCTGGTTGATTCTGGTGCGCTATCTATGGCAGCAAATTTTCGTGGTCCTCACACGGCTTATCTTTTCAGAAGTGTTTGAAAATTCTAATAGGAAACACCCATCCCTCCTCCCATGCACACACAATCCAGCTCTCTACTGTATTATCTGTGATTAGGGTTTGCCCTGAATATTCCTATTATACTCTAGTTCAAAGCTGTGTTGCTCATTCAGTCACTTGGAATCTTACGCAGGAAGGGATCGGTTGTGTCCCATGCCTGCACGCCAGTACTACATATAAGGTCAAACTATGGATCTGTAATACTGCACGAAGTACCTTCGGATCTGCTTGTAGATGAAACTCTCTAACAGTCTGGAACGCCACTGCGGCGCTGTGCGCCGTCAGGTGCCTTGTATGAACGCTTTGAAGCCATTTTGATCAACATTTCCAGTCTCCGGGCCTTCTACGCTTATTCAACGGTGGAAGATGCGAGAGAGGGCACTCCCAAGAGGTTCATTAGCTTCCAGTTCTACCAACCGGCACTTCGTCGCGGCATTTACGGAGGCCCGCTTAAGGTGATCCAACACTGCGACTGCCATTGAGGATCCTTGCGGTTGAGACAGGCTCAGGCTTTTTTATCCCGCTTCTTACAGCCACCTGCATAATATCAAAGCACGTGGTTACTCGAGCCAATCATAGATCGTTGACAGCAAGTAGGAAAGAGAGGACCCATAATCGGATACGTGAGGGAAACCGTTGCGAGCTGTGCTCATCTCTGTGAGACCGTTTCCACCCATCACTTTAAAAACCTTGGTACGCAATGAATTCTTTACCCAGTCAGACACTTTGGTTGGAGATACCAAACCACTTCAGTTTTGGTGGATGAGATAACAGTGACTATGAATCGCTAAGGCCTGCGAGATATCTAGGGTAGTATGACTCGGCTTTTCTTGCCTTCGTCTCGACTCTTTTCGTGACCTTTCATCAATAGAAATCAAAAGATTGGTTGGAAAGATTCCCATTCTGGAAACTCGTTGTGCATATGCGTAACGCTTTTCAACAATGCATATCAAAAACCTTTGTCCTAATTAGCCGTCTCAGGCACTTTTAAAATAACCTTGTCAGGTTCACGTGGTCTGTAACGCTAAATTGCTGTGTTTTGCGACTCCCTTACGATGACTGACAACAAGCGAACTACGGGCGATCACCTGGGATTTTTTCTTCTCCACTCAAGGGAAGTTGAAACTAACTCCTAGGAGGGACTGGCAGAACTCTCACCAGTAGTTTAACTATGCCTGGATGGATTCCATCAGTTCTTGTGGGCTTTGAGGGCCTGAGTGAGCTTAGGAGATACCCAAATTCCTCCTCGGTGAGAAGTATGCTGTTCTTTTTGTTATGAGAGGTCTGGACATTACCAAAGTTCTGCAGGATCTTGTTCCCACCATCTCTCCCTCTAAACTCACCGGAATATTCACGAAGGAGCTTGGGTTTGCTGTTATCATCCAGTGGCTGTGTTATCATTTTATGTCAACACAGGTCCTAATTCTTGCCTGAAGAGTCCTTTGAATCAAAAGTACTGGTGAAAATGCGACGCAGCTGCTTTTGCCCTGTGCGCAAGGTCTGTCTAGAAAGGCATTCTGCCAAGCGCTTGGGCTTACAGGCTGCATTCAGACAAGGTTTATACTTGAGCCAACTACGATGGACTTTTTAGTTTTTTTTTAAAATTTTTTCATCTGTTTCGTTTGATAAGCGCTCTGCGTACAGTTTAACTCCACCAGAACGGAGCATTTCAAGCTCTTCCTGGTACTAGGTGTGTTGTATGGTCCGCGAATGCAATATGACCTAGTTTGACGATTATCCACGCATCTGACAGAGACGCGTATTCTCAACAGGAGCCCAAGACATGTTCCGTGCCGCTTCCAAAAACAGTACGATAACCATTGGTCCCGAAATTCAGCGATTCATGCAACGGTTCGAGGCAGGAAGCCCAAAATATTGGATCCCGTCGGTCCGTCTTGTTCGGTATCGAGCGGGCGTCTGCTGACGTTTGGAGCAAACACTGATAACATGGTGTAACACTACAATTGGAGATCACATTACTTACAAAGAACAGAGCGAAAAAACCTTCAAGAGGAAGGCCGTTATACTGGTTAATGACCTATAAGATAACTGGCATCTGAAGAAAGTTCGGGGAAAGAGCTCGCAAATGTTTCTGGTATGTCTACTGGTTCGTTAGGGTAAACGCACAGCTGTCGAAGTTATTGACTGAAAATGTTTGGGATTGCTTACAATTGTGTCAATCGCCTCAAAATTGAGACCGCCGGGTCACTTATGATTTCCGTGATTGAATGCCATGGCTATTAACAATGATGTGCGATTGACGTTTTGGAGTACTTTTCCCGGAAGTTGTGCCTGCTCCAGTTCTGACATCTTCACGTATAACACACAGGAGATTGAGATGAAGACTGGCGCCGGCTATAATTTCCACAACAAACGTACCCGAGTTCAGTGTTTTAGACTGAACTGTTGCCGGACTTTATGAGGCATGAGCGTGTCATTTTGGCTTGCATTCAACATGCATGCAATTGTGACGCGTCTGAAAGATAACCTCATAGTTATGGTTGCTGAAAAGACAATTTAATAGTGGTATACTGCACGATATTCGTCCGAGCTGACTTCCCTGCACCTTATCAATTTACATACTGTGAAAGTAAAAATTACAAAGTATGCATAAAATTGTCACGTATGGGGAGAGTTCTCTCCCGGTATGAGGAAGAGAAGAAATCTACTAACGCTGCCAAGACCGTGCTAACATAATGGGCAGTTCATGAAAACAGAATGGCGGCTTCATTCGTTTCGTAACAATTGCCTAGGCGAAGCAAATTGAGCGATTATTCTGTTGCGTGAAGATGACTTAGAGTGTCGAAGGACTGCCAATCTCGTGACTTGTCTCAAGCACATGACGAGCAATGGACGAATCCGGCGTCTTGTGTGGATGACCCTTGGCCTTGTTTGCACAGATTCCAACGGGTTGGCCGCCGCGTTCTCACACCCATTTAGGTAAATTCTCTGCCATCCTGACTTGCAGCTGCCTTCTCCTGTCATTGCAATGTAGGTAGAACTGCACCCACACGAATATTGGTACACGCAGTGTGAGATAAGGAGGACAGGTAGGCGGTCGTCGATGGTGGGCGTTTGCATTTTGATTGTGTCAGAAGTGATAGTCACTTCAGCTGCGTGATAAACTCGTTCAACGGCAGAAACCAATCACTTTTCAAAATTCACTTTTCAAAAGTGAACGGATATCATCGCCCTTGAAAGAAAGTCGAATGAATGCAGCTTTCGGTTCAGCTAAATGGAGGGTTGGCTGTTGATCTGTGGTTTGCTGAATCGTCTTATAAACCACTGTGGATAACCGTTTGCTTTTAATGTCTTCAAGACGATGGTACTCTTCGTCGATTGTATCAGCTGTGCAAATTTTCCTAGCTCGATCGAATAAGGTCCTTACTAAACCCCGTTTGTGCTGAACTGGGACAAAGCTATCGTAGCGCAAGTACTGCCCTGTCCATGTAGACTTTCGGTAGACCGACTGTCTTACGGTGCTATCAGCTATGCGTTGGATCAGTACATCCAAAAACGGCAGACAGTTATCCTTTTCTAACTCCATCGTAAATCGTAGGTTCGCGTGACTACAATTCAGTTCTTTCATTAACGTATCGACCTGTTGTTTACTGTCGGCGATCACGATAATGTCGTCCACATATCTTCGATAAACCGCGCTCGCTGCGATATGTTGATCCATTTTGTTTTCTATATGGGCAACGAAAATGTCCGCAAGGATTGGACCTAGAGGACTTCCCATGGCCACTCCATTGATCTGGGTGAAACTTCTCTTCTGAACACATGGGACAAATCGGGATGAACCTGCATTTGGGCCGTTTATGCTATCTCATACTGCTCCTCAGTTCTGTTGAAAGATACCTCGATGAGATTGTTACAGCCGTGGGTCTGACAGATTTTCCCTGCAACATGCGACGTCTACGAAATGTATCGATTTCGTCTGTGACGTTGACATTCCTCGTCCGTTGTGTGTTACGCCTGCATGGCCTGCAGCTAACCGTTGTTGACCGGTTACGGCTGTGTTCGCGCATGAAGCAATTTAAGTCAATTTCTGCGGAATGTAGAAAAGGTATTTGAAATTACCTCCTGACGAAATTCCTAGCATCCCATTCAGACGCTCAGTCCACTGCATTTAACGTGAAAGTCCCATCCTCGCACACCACTTTAGCACGTGCAATGTTAGTTGTTCCAGTCTAGAATTACGAACGGGGCAAATATTATACATTCGAGCGGTATTAAAGTCATCCGGCGCCGAAATATCAACGTCACGCCTCATTGATGAGCCGTGGTTTGACAGCCGTGGAGCCCCTGGGATGGCACTCCGGGATCTTAAAGGGGGATATGAACGGGCGAAAAATCGGGAACAAGGCTGATAACTATCATTGTAGTCTGCAGTTGGCAAACCACAGACCGACATTCGTCAAAAGCATAGGCATTCGTGGTAAAACTTGAGCTGCTTTAGCTGAAATGATGCAAGTGAGAATCAATGTTATCGTCGCAGAAATAACGCTCATCAAAGTGGGTCATTAGCCGTGAGATAAGCGAACACTGAGTCGCGTGAAAATAGCATGCAACACTCAAGCATGGTCAGTAAGCAATAAACCAGACAGCACGCAGGTTGTCAATGATAGAGTGGGACATATTACCCATGTTTACAGTCCCATATGGACCGTAGATAGAAACAACCACGTGATAACGTCAGGCGCAATCGCTTTTGAGAATGGCATTTCGTCGACTGGCTTATACGTGACACCAACAATGAAAAAGACCGAGCATGTAATTCAAATGTATAACTGACCCACAAGCGGGATGCTATAGCTCTCATTGGAATTACTTATGATGTTTAGTGTGAAATGCAATGTAAACGCAATGTGGTGGGAAATAACAGATTCCATTTATATTCCCCAAACCACGCGAAACTGACCGTTTTTGCAAATTGGAGGTATGCATTCTACCATGAAAATTTTGATGGAAGCATTTTTAGAAAACAACGCAGATTACGGAGATCAACATTATGCCTCTATCGAAAAAAGCAAAACATCCTTCTCAAAGAAATGTAATTTTGAACCATTTTCGGTCACAGCCGAATTTTCTCACTGTAACACAACTATCACAATGAGGAGAATTCTGCTTATTTAAGCTGAAATATGCACCTTTATATTTTACGAAACATTCGAAAAATATTTTTATCCGCCCAGACGGCAGTTCCCAACCCGTTTTGGCCTCGAAACGCCATACCAATAAACCTCACAACTGCCGTAGTATACCGCATTTTGTGTAATTACCGTATTTTAAATATTGTGAGGTGACTGGGCACTCTCAGAACAACTTTGCTTGGTTAGAAGCTCAAACGTTGAATGAAAGGTGAAGTTTTGTTGAAAAACTTGCCTATGTGGAGCGCAAGCATTGGCATAAAATGGACTCGCTAGCCCTCGATCAATTTCGTAGCTCGTGATCTCATCGCAGATTGTCGGTCGAATAAAGGGATTTTATTATCCCAGCTAAATGAAAAAAGTTCATAAGAGGTATCTAGCAAGCCCTAGTCTCAACACATGTTCTGACAAAGCAGAAGCGTGAGTTGGAGAAACCTCTGGGGCAGGCAGTGGAAACGATCCAAGTCAAAACCGTTTGTCATCAAGCATTCTAGGAACACATTCTAGCCTCTACCTAGACATTCTAATTCCTCATTATCAATCATTTTGCTATTATGATCTGTTAATTACCGGTCAGAAGTCAGTCAG
This sequence comes from Paragonimus kellicotti, assembly GCA_014220965.1. Lineage (NCBI taxonomy): Eukaryota > Metazoa > Platyhelminthes > Trematoda > Plagiorchiida > Troglotrematidae > Paragonimus > Paragonimus kellicotti. The sequence continues at coordinate 15,280 of LOND01007572.1, read as the reverse complement.
TACAGTACACATATGTTTCGTTCACACTGCTGTGTATCGTCATTGTCATGGCAAAAGGTGTGGGTCGTGCCAATATGGCGCGAAAATTGAAGCCCGGAAACCCATAGTGTCAGTAAATAATCCATGTAGAAATGAACAGTGTTGAGTAAGAGATGAACAATTAGGAAGTCAGCATTCGCGCTTACAAATGGTGGTACCATCAGAAGCATACTAATTTAACTATCAAGCCATTCAAGCTCTATTCTGCTCATGCGTTTCTCAAGTGGTTTTGCCCCAGGTGTGCCTGCGGGCTTAACACTATCATGAACAATGTGAGAGCGGTTGAAGTTGGGAGGGTAGACAAGGCGAATACTTGCCTTGTTACTCAAGTCATTGATGGTATTACACTGATTGCGCAAACCGGCGAGTTAGGGGAGCAGAGAATCATAATGTCAAGTGAAAAGATAGTGGACAACCCCCTAGCAACATATAAGCATGAGACGGTCGAACAAAAAGCGACTGATCCGATTGGGAAACCGCGCATAACCACCATTGTAAATGTGAAGGAAGCGATGGAAGCGGAGAAGAAGATCATAAAATTACCCACAAAGCTCAGGCCTAAGGTACTTTGTGCCCACCAGAAGTGAAAAGGAGACGAATAAANGTTTTGGTCACCTACTGAGTGGCAGAAATCCAGTGTACGCTCTGGAGTCTCGTGTTCTGCTTCCATGAAGTTGGTAGGGTTATAACAGCCTAAGTGGTCACTCTGCCATAGATACAATCTAAAACACTGACTGCGCATCAGCATATTCTGACCGCCTAAGACCCATTTCGTAAAATAGGCATGCAAGACGAGAAAGTGCCCTCACTTTGACACATGTTACCGCTACCTGCTAAGTTTTGTTTGCTATGCCAACGAAGATCTGAAAAGATCGCCGGCCAAACTAAATACAGTCGCTTTTTGAAGAAGGACACGGTACCCCTGGCAACTACTTTACATAGAAGCTTACTTCACCCATTCATTATCCGAGTCTGGAGAAGTTTGCTCACAAGTCCAAACGAACCCTGCTCACTTTAATTGGAGACCGTGACCTCTGGTGATGGCGGTTTGGCCTATCTATGCAAGCAAATTTGTGGTCCTTACACGGCTTATGCTTTTCAGAATTTTGAAATTCTAGATAGGAACACCTCCTCCTCCTTCCCATGCAGCACAATCCGAGCTCCTCTGATCTGATCATGATAGGGTTTGCCCTTGAATCCTATTATCACTCGAGTTGCAAGCTGTTGCACTCTCTCAGTGCACTGGATATCTTTACGTAGGTAGGGTGCCCACGCCTGCACGCAGTACTACAGATAAGGCCAAACTATGGATTTGTATAGCTGCAGAAGTACCTCCGGCTGTCTGTAGGATGAAACTCTCTAAAGTCTGAACAGCCCACTGCGGGCGCTGTGCGCAGTCAGTGTGCCTTGTATTGAAGGCTTGAAGCCATTTTTGATCAACATTTCCAGGTCTCGGGCCTTTTCTACGCATTCAACGGTGGAAGGACTCTGAAGACGGGGCACTTCCAGAGGTTCATAGCTTCCAGTCACCAACTGGCACTCGGCGGCATTTGACGGAGGGCCCCGCTTAAGGAACCACACTGCGACTGCCTTGAGATCCTGTGTTGAGACAGCTCAGTTTGTTTATCCCGCTTCTTTAACGTCGTCTGCAAATACCAAGCACGGGTTACCGAGCCCAATCACTAGATCGTTGACAGACAGTAGGAACAGGAGAGGACCATAATCGGATACGTGAGGGAAACCGTTGCGAGCTGTGCTCATCTCTGTGAGACCGTTTCCACCCATCACTTTAAAAACCTGTTACGCAAGAAATCCTTTACCCAGTCAGTCACTTGGTTGGAGATACCAAACCACTTCAATTTGTGGATGAGATAACGGTGATTTACTGAATCGAAGGCCTGCTGAAAT
>LOND01007570.1:3014-19139 GCA_014220965.1 Paragonimus kellicotti | reverse complement strand
CTCATATCCGTGCTATCGCATGTGTCATATATTTCGTGTTCCACTTATGACAGATCATTTAGATAGTCCAAAATTCCAGAGGTTTTCTTTTTATTTGGTTTAACCCATAAGATTTTTTTCAGTTGTACGTCGTCGCAAGTTCTTCAACCTCTGTTGCGTATAGGTTAAAAGGTATAGTACGTCAGGCCTCTTGATCGACGGAGAATCATTAGCACCGAATGGCGTTTAGATACTTGTCGTATTTATGGTGTATCCACTCTGGCAGATATATTACCATTGCTGGTTTCTAAACCAGATGAAATACTGTAGTTTTAGGAGAAGGCGTAACATCGACCTTATAGGTTGAAGATCTGATTTCACATGACAGTGATTTGCATTCATTACACTAATTTAACCGAACATGGGAAATACCTATTTCACGTGGCACAATGACCGATAGATGATCTGGGATATTTTGCTTTTTTAAACGGTGCTCAGCTTTACTTGTTGGGACCGAGTCAACTACAGATAAAGTGAACTCTGTGCTTTGGGGCGCACGGTGACCTATGCTTCCAGTTCGGGGCTAGAGTGAATACGACATTTTACCGGCGAGTTAAATGGATGCAACAAATCAGAAACCCATTTATCCAGTGTGTCCGATCTGCCAATGGCGATTCATGCTTCTAACAAACGGAAATAGGTTGGCTGGATAAAACCACATTGGCTGTTTGCGACAGTAGAAATTTGACCTCAGCATAACTGACGAAATTAAAACCTTCGTTTGACATTTGGCGTACTTCGGTCTCAGTTTGTTCATTTAGAGTGTTTATTGTCTAGTCGTTGACTGATGCTACAGCGACCACCAAAAGACTTGATCATTTCGCTATGTTGGTTAAGTTGCATACTACTCAAGACCGTTAATCAGTAGTGTGAGTTGAGTAGAATCAGAACGTCCCTTTTTCTGAGAGCGACAGCAGTTATCTTGCAAGGTGATCAGCTGCAAGCAGCTTGTAACAGGTTCTGTGACACGTAATCACGCAAGATTGTGCGAATTACTGTCGCCTGGAAATGTTCGTGTTCGCCAAACTTCTTACCTCAGTGAAGAACCATGAAGTTGACCAATTGCCTCATAGCAGCATGCCCGCTGGACTCCTCATCGTTGACAACATTACATCATTAGCTTGTTTAACTACTATACAGTCATGATTAGGAGGTGTAAGCAATTCTTAGTTCCTACAAAAGTGGATGGGAGGCAATGATGTTTACCATACAATGGTTAAACTGTTTACTACGGCAAACACAAACTCGCACGGGTGAGCCGAAGTGCATAATACCTCTTTTTTATTAGATCATCGTGATCTATGTAGTGCTCTCACCAGAATATATTGTCGTCGCGTGCTCGGTGCAGCTTTTTATGGCGTGCACTATCCTGCTCAGATACTCTGACCGGTGGCTACTACCGTCGAGGCTCATTGAGTATCGACGCACGAGTGGTTGATACGGCTCTCATTCTTAACCGCGTCGCTTCTATGCTCAACGAACTTCTCCTCTCTTCTATATTCGCTCACAACCGCAGTAGACCACACATAATTCAACTTTTGCTATGCAGCCAAGTTAAACTCATCCGGAGCCCTGTCTTGTTCCTTGCCTAGTTCTCTGTCTCGCTATTGCTAGCCGTTACCTGTTGTCGGGATTTCGTTGCTTGTGCATCGTCCTTGCATTGCCCATAGTCGTGCCCCACGATGATAACTTCCTCGTAGCACTCTCGTTTTTTCCATTTCCTCAATGGAGCTTGAATCACGTATAGTTCTCAGCCGGCCCTTTTAGAGATGATAAGTCGCTAATATAATCGTGCGTAATAATTCCGAGACCCTGATCACAAGCAGTAACAGTTTCAATCTGCCACAACGCTCTGTATCCGTTGCGTATCGATGTGTCAGTTATTTTCAATGTGAGTCAGGGTAACCCAGTGTTTTAAATGACCCATCTGTTGATTAGGTCAGACCGCGTACGTGCTCGGACGCGTAATGATGGTATTGTGCTTGTTCGTTGTTTTCTGATCTCAAGGTGATGGCGTCGTCCGACTGGCCAAAAGCCGAGGCAGCGTTGTACTCATTAGGAAAATTTTAGGTCATGATCCACTCCAATAAGCAGTCGAACATTTTGACATATAATGTGATCCGTATTAATTGTCACACGACAACTAGCAGCATTCCCGACCATCACTCGGAGGTTCGTATCTGTTAGGTCCATGTTTGGAAATGTTTGGCGTTCATTGTGCTCGGCGAATAGGTGTTTTGGAGGTGATGTAACGGCCACTTCATAGTCTCATAACGGCTTGTTGAAACAACAAGCGCGTATGGTCTGATTTATTTTTGTCTGCGGTGTTATTTTCAATTTCTACGACCTTCCCATTTCCTCTTCAACCGCCATGCTTTCTGTGCTAGGCGAGACCTGCGTACCGTGTGCTGGAATAATGCGTCGAATAAAGACAACAACAAAAATTTGAGTCACACAAGTCAAGTTATCCGTTTTGTAAACAAAAAACGGTTTACGTTGTCGGTTGTCATTCTTATAAATCCATATTAGTCGATTTGTTACTGTCTTCAGCATCCACATTTCGACTGTCCAAGTCCGATGCATTTTCAAAAAAAATTGTAATCGTCGGTCTTTCTCTACGCAGAAGCTGATCACTACTGCGTGGCTGTCGTCGATCGGTCTTCGTTCTCTTCGTACTTAGACTGTAATTGGCCACGCATTCTTTGATTAGAATGCTACTCTAATCCAATCTCTGTACGCCTCGCATCTCTACCGATTCTTGGAAGTTCTTTGTGTCGGCACGGCACATCTCATCTAATTTCAGTTCATCAGAAAATAGTGTTGATTTTGACTAATGGACTGCGGTCAGTTAGTCCGGGCGAATCGCCGATGACTTTGGTGTTAGTGTAACACGACCGGGGTGAAGGTCCGAAACCGTGAATAGTTCGGACCTCAGCGAGCACGGTGAAACGAATGCACATTAGAATGTCTGTTATTGAGGAAAGCAAAACGGAAAGTACAGTGTGCGTGGATGGACTATGACTCGCATCTTACGGTTCGCTGTCTGAAAGTAAATTTCACACAGGGCGAGGCATCACAAAACAAAAGAGAGCGGTTTGACGGGAGACCAGACTACAGATATTCTCAGATGAATTCACTGCTGAGTTTTATTCACTTATGGACATTAATCTAGCAATTACGCTTGCACGAGTGACGGAAATTAAAGTGGCTGACTGTGATGAACTGACAGTCACCCTGTATTCTGTTGGTCTGCTGTTTAGGCTGTCGTGGGTGCAAACGACAAGCCTTTAATCTAATCAGTGTGATGATTTGGATGTTGAGGAAAAGAATGCGGAATCGGTTCTCTGGTTGGGCAAGAATGGTGGATCAGTTCTTCGTTTCCATGATACATTTGACCGCAAACTTCACATTCTGTGTTGTTCAGTAAGTCAGTTTTCCCGGATAATCCGTATATCTAGGAGAAAATCAAATTTATTAGTTCTGATGATTTAAACGCCTGTCATTCTCTTGATTTTCATTTTGGACGCTCGAACCTGATCGGTACTTTAAATGACATTTTAGTCCTAAAGCCTATGGATACAGTAGTGTACCACACATAATTCAACTTTTGCTATGCAGCCAAGTTAAACTCATCCGGAGCCCTGTCTTGTTCCTTGCCTAGTTCTCTGTCTCGCTATTGCTAGCCGTTACCTGTTGTCGGGATTTCGTTGCTTGTGCATCGTCCTTGCATTGCCCATAGTCGTGCCCCACGATGATAACTTCCTCGTAGCACTCTCGTTTTTTCCATTTCCTCAGTGGAGCTTGAATCACGTATAGTTCCCAGCCGGCCCTTTTAGAGATGAAGCTGCTTCGTGGATAGATAATAGTTACAATCCGCTGATCAAGCAGTACAGTTTCAATCTGCCACAACGCTCTCGTATCCGTGCTATCGCATGTGTCATATATTTCGTGTCCCACTTATGACAGATCATTTAGATAGTCCAAAATCCAGGTTTTCTTTTATTTGGTTTAACCCATAAGATTTTTTTCAGTTGTACGTCGTCGCAAAGTTCTTCAACCTCTGTTGCGTATAGGTTAAAAGGTATAGTACGTCAGGCCTCTTGATCGACGGAGAATCATTAGCACCTGAATGGCGTTTAGATACTTGTCGTATTTATGGTGTATCCACTCTGGCAGATATATTACCATTGCTGGTTTCTAAACCAGATGAAATACGGTAGTTTAGGAGAAGGCGTAACATCGACCTTATAGGTTGAAGATCTGATTTCACATGACAGTGATTTGCATTCATTACACTAATTTAACCGAACATGGGAAATACCTATTTCACGTGGCACAATGACCGATAGATGATCTGGGATATTTTGCTTTTTTAAACGGTGCTCAGCTTTACTTGTTGGACCGAGTCAACTACAGATAAGTAACTCTGTGCTTTGGGGCGCACGGTGACCTATGCTTCCAGTTCGGGGCTAGAGTGAATACGACATTTTACCGGCGAGTTAAATGGATGTAACAAATCAGAAACCCATTTATCACAGTGCCTCGATCTGCCAAGCGGGCTTGAATGTACGTGCTTTGGCTGACAAGAGGACGCACTAGCTAGGCTACGAGATACAGGAGACGCGATACGTCCCTGGGGTCCGGGATGTCGTGGTCGCTGAGGATGCCGGGCTGAGCCTGCCCCGCACATGTTGGCTGGCGGTTGTGGTATCCACCCGCTCGCTATCGGATGTAACAATGGATGTGGAGTCAGCGATAGCGAGGTGGCAAATATAGATGTTTTAGACACTCTGTGGTTGTCGCTGTTGGTCCGTGATCACAGGCTTCCGGCGCGTATGCTACGAGGCTGCGGAGGGTTGGGGGTGGATTTAGATAGTGGTATTAGTCTAGTCGTGACCTTGAGGCTACATGCGACACCAAAAAGATTGATCATTTCGCTATGTTGTAAGTTCATAACTCAAGACCGTTCATCAGTCTGGTGAAGTGAGTAGAATCAGACGTCCCTTACTGAGAGGATCAGCAGGTTTATCTGCAGATGATACTGACGCCAGCAGCTTGTAGCAGTTCGTGACGATAATGCTCGGGAGATGATATCTAGTGCGGACACTATCGCTCGCGACACACCTGAGAGACTGGTGGGTGGTGACGTTGTATCTGTCACGGTGGTGTCTCTAGTCTGAGAGTCAGGCCGCACCGCTGATTCGATAGTGTTGATCTAGAGCGTGAGCAGCTTCCCGTCGCACGTGCGAGTGGGCTAGCGAGTCTACTGATTACTGAGGTGCTATAGAGGGATCTTTGATTTCTCTTATTTTTTTTTTTTTTTTGCGATGTACAGACAGTGGTAAGCATTCTGTAGTGTACATAATCGCATCTAGTACCAGAAGTGGCATGGGATGCAATGATGTGGATAGATGAATAGTGACACAGTATAGATGATGTAGAGAGTGTTGTTAACGACTCCTTACTACACGCGCACAGGTGCAGATTCGTAAGTCGATTGGAGGATTTAGGCATTGGATGCTCGCGAGACTGGCAATGAGCAAGGTTGCAATACTCGGTCGCATACCACCGGCTGATATCGAGTCAGTGCGTCGTACAGTGTTGGTCGGTGTATAGGGTTGGGTTGGCTACCTCCACCTACATACCGGAGATAGTTGACCTTCTGACCTGAATTCTGAATGGCCACTTTCTGTCATTTTGAGCCCTGTTTTGAACCATCATTGGCTGTTTGTTATTGCATTTGAACTTTGGCCTGAGGCTCGACTAGTTATTTCCCACACCTCTTGAGCACTTGCTCTGGAGACTGTTTGCTCGCTTGCTGTTGCTGTTGAAATTCAATTCCGAATCTGCTTAGCTGGTCTTTAATTGGATGGGTATTTCTTTGTTTTGGAATTCGACCTGATTGATTATTCATCGTTTCGTTTTGATCATCGTTCAAATTGGTCCGTTCAGGTTTGCCGACGTTTGATCTTGACGGAGTTTACACCTTCTCAATTCCTTGGTTCGCATTGATTCATAGATACTTTTCAGCTGGATGTGTTTGTTTATTGACCTGGCTGATGAGTAACAAGCCGCGAGAAATTCCCTTGCGTGTCTGATATTTGCCTGAGTAAGAACTTCTGTGGTGTTCAGCTTGAAGGTGTGTCCAGTTTGATCCTCGTGGACGAAGATCAAAGAAAATTGTTCGTATTTCTTGATCCATCGTTGTATGCATGTCCGTAGGATCGCTGAGCGAGTCGTTGTCCTAGTGTCATGCATTTATTACACTAGCCGGTTCTCCTCATTTCGATTTGAGTTGTTCTTGTTTGTACACTATTCTATCGGTAACTGTTTGACGTGTGCGCTAGCGGATACATGTGGGCACAATAAGTCTTGTTAGTACATTTCTGACACAGTTATTGATCTATATCACTGGTCGCTCAGTAGAGTATCCGTAGCTGATCTCTTTTTTTGGACAACAAACTCCCGTCTGTTGAAATTTATGGCTATCGCCTGCGAAGAATACTCGGTACAAGTCTATTTTCCTCTTCTTCACGAGATCAGCGGCATGCACTGTTTCAGCTCTTTCAAACAAATTCGGATGCAAGCCCTTTTTTGGCGGACCAGGTCGGCCTTCTTTGCATACAAGGGGTGACTCCGTGATGGTTTCATCTTCGGATCGTGGTCGAAAACCCTCATACAAACCACCCGCTCACTCCACGACACGAACGATGCCTTATCAAAGGAATCCACTTTGCGAATACGAACAAACAACTTGAGCACACAATGAAATCTAACGGCCCGTCAAAGAAACGCACAACAACAAAGTCGACAAATTATCGTCCCAGTCGTGACCCGCAACAGGCAATCTAATACCTTACCAAAGCGGACAACGAACATGAACAACCTCAAAAAGGATGACAACATATCCTACCAACTTACAAAGGACGAATGACGATGATCGTGGACAACGGAGACTACGTGGAGAAAGTAAAACAGCTGTTTAACGACGGCAGTTCCGTATTCTGAAATCTGGCGACCCAGAAACTTTACTGTGGTCTTACCCAGTTCGCATTTGATGAAGTTTTCTATGATGCTATGTTGAGTCAAACGCTCCAATAGGACGCGAAGATGAGTGGGGTTTTTATTTTATGAAGAACTAACAAACAAAGTTAAATCCAGATAGGGATAGACAAAGTCCAAACCGCGAGTCACTTCATGAATGAAGCGCTGAAAAGTTTGAGCCGCGTTACTCAACCAAATGGCATTCGAAGAAATTTCAAAAGGCCAGAAGAGGTGATAATTACAGTTTCGGGTATAACTTCTTTGGCTACCGGAATCTGGTGATAGGCGCGTACTACACCGATCTTGCTGAATACTTTTTCCCACAAACAAGTAGTTAAATCCTGCAAGTGTGGAATTGCGTACTTATGAGAGATGGTTGCTTTTTACAGCCCGCGTTAATCACCTCAGAGGCGCTAGTCACCTGACCTCATAAAGACCAAATGCAACGATGAGACCCATGGATCCTCAAAACGGTGTACTATTTCGCGTTGGAACATGTGCTCGAATTCTGCCCTGACGAGTTTTAGTTTGTCGGGAGCCAACTGGCGATGTCGTGCTGAGACAGGCAATCTCTTACTGCAAATGTGGTGTGTGACATTAGAGTTCACTGTTGGTAATGTCGTTCGATGAGCGAACGAGCTGTGGGAACTCAGTGAAGAGATCCACAAATTGCCTAGGGGCGGCGGGATGGGCATATATAGGTGTCTTTGCCTTCAACTGTTTTCTACGTGCCAGGTATGCTTAGTTTGGTGCTGGAATCGATTAACAGACGGCGTCTCGTATCGACCAGCAGGTCGAAATGCCGGAGAAAATCGATGCCGATTATGGCGAAAGGTACCGCAGCAAGTTGTAAACACTCGGCGAGATGTACGTCGGAAGCCCAAATTCAGAACTAAAGGATACCGCCCGTAGGTGGTTGTGGGGGTGCCTTTTGCAGCACGGAGCTGTGGGCTGCAAGGGTTTGGCACCTCGGGTTGGGCTGTGCTGTGTAATAAAGTGTTCGTATGAGGGCGGTCAGTCTGCGGTCGTCGCGAGCGATATTTAATACACAAGTTAGCATATGAGTAGATCCCTCTCTCTCGGTGTTCCTACATTCGCTGTAGGTGATGCAAGTCTCTTTCGAAGATATGAGTCGTGAGGCGTGAGCAGGTAATCTAGCGCTTTATGCGAGTGTATAGAGTAAAAAGATTAGATCGCTGTTTAAGTTGATGGATGAGATTTTTCCTGAGAGTTGTGAGTGATAATATTTGTGGACTCGACTGAGCTGACGAAGAGTACGGTAGTAGAGTGATATAGCTAGTGTATTCTCACCTCTGAGATCGAGGAAGAGAGTATATCGCGCCACACGCGTCTCTGCTTTAGCCAACTCGAGTGGATCGCAAATATAATGAGATAACCAATTGTCGAGACCCACGCGCATTTGTAGGAGTGAAATAGAAAGCGCATAACTCAAGCAACTCAGTAGTGGTTGAAAACGCTCCACTACTTGATCAGCGATTTTCGCTGTTTCGGCAAGAGTCTGTGAACGAGCAACGGAAACTATTGCTTGCGTTTGCTTCTGGTAATTTGCTAAGCCAGAGCTCCCTGATGAGGGATTCGTCCATCTGATTGTGATCCGATTAATAACTGCCCTATTTAAGGTTTCATACTTATGATCTACCGGTTGGTTTACTATAACATCATCGCGAAGCTGTATTGTGACTTCACTCGGAAGCCTGGCTAACAACTGACAGAATCTTGTTTGATCAGACAAAATTCCGTTGTTGTAAAATTCTGCTTCTAAGTAAACAAACCACAGAAGAGGGTCCATTTCCAAAAACGGAGGGACCACTAGCGCATTAGTACCGATGAAGGGGCTGTCAACGTGCTTAGGTAACGTTTCAGACATTGGGTAGTGATTACACGGTTATGAGTTATCAGGAGCAGCCAATTGAACCGAATTGAGAAAATATATAAATGATATATCTTGGACGTATACACGAACAGAGAAAAACAACTGATTACGCGTACGTCAAGAAAAATAACAAGTATGCAAAGGAACGAACTCACCAAGACACAAGAAATGACTGTAGCGGAACGTTCGAAATTTTACGGGCTCACCAATTGTTGAAACAGTCCAACAGAATAACACCCAATGAGTTCTCATTATCTACAATAATTACCAAGACTCAGCGCGTTGACCCCTGTGTATTTACATCTTTCTGGAAAATAGAGTGTACAGAGAAAGCACGTCAAGCTAGCGAGGCACGGAGCGAGTTGTGTTTTTAGCCCCGGGACGGATATTACAAAGGATGGCTTGACTAAAACAAAAGTAGGTAAAAACCAAAATCATCAAAAATATTCAGTGTAGTCGCTACAAAGTCGATGAAGCAACATGTGTGCAGCATATAAACCAGACTCGGCGAAGCTGCATCATGCGATCAGTTAGAACCAACTGCACAACTCGACAGACTGTTGGACTCATCTGGACGGACGTTGCTGCTCCAGGACGCTGATCAAAGGTATCCCTTTAGGTTGAGACGGTGAACCAATAGACACAGTAAATCGAACAAGTCGACCCTCGTAAGCAATCCTGTGATTGGAACACCAACAAACGTCAGAGGGGAGAAGTGTTAGGGAACCCTGTTTTTCCGTCCGAAATCGCTCCCCTCCCCTAGAACACGATTTTCCCCAACCAGAATGAGTAGAAATTCGCAGAACAATCGGAAGGTAACCCTCGCCATTTTTACCTGTCGATCTTTATTCCGCTATGCTCATTGGTGGCTTAGTGACCTTAACTACTATTTTTGGCAACTGTCCTTCGATTTCTGATTCGAGAATGTTTGTAGGTCACCACACGACATATAAATACCCTATAATTTTCTTGTTGCACACGTTTTGAGCGGAATGAAGGGACTTTTTACATTTATCTTTTGATATGACTCAGAAACGTTTTGCGGTGACAGTCGGGTTAATCTCAGGGTGAAGATTTTACAAGGAGGAAAATTCGATTTCGATCAGGTGCTTTACTATTTTGTATACGATGCGATGTAAATTTTAGGGGGTTTACAACACGCACATTCGCATCGTCACCAGTTTGTGGACCTTATCCCTGTGAGTATTTTGGAGATTAGGACGTGAACCAGGGGGAGACACGACAGTTGTCGAAGTGGAGATTCCGGAAGGATTTTGGCTGACGATCTACGCACTTTTCTAGATGTGGTAACTGATTCTACGGCCTACGAGCTCGTAAACAGACAACAGAATAACGGTTAGTGAAACGGTAGATAACGGAACGACGTTCAACGGTAATGAACAACTGACTACGAAGTAAGCACGACTAATTCGTATCTTCCCGGCAACGCAGAAACACAGAGAAAAGACTGGCCTCCGGACAGAGCTCTTCTTATGTCACTCAGTCCGAAGACAACACGGTCACAAACTAGATCATATTTAAAGGGTTTGTGACCAATCAGAAAACAAGGATCAGAAGGTGGACCAAACAGAGATTCTTCCCCGACACTAGACAATGACAGAATTCCTCCTACTTCAATCCCTGTGTCGTTGACCTATTGTCCAAACTCCAGTCGACTAGAGCATGTGTCTGACAATCCGCCTATCTACGCCTTTCCATGACCGTGCTCATCCGTTTGTCCTCCACTCACGACACCCTCAAGTAAGCCACGTTTACTGTTTGTTAGCCTTGTATGATTTCTACTGGTCCCTCCCACACATTTGAGATCGTATCACTGCGACCTCGTTCACCTCTGTTTTCTTCGCATATCAATCGTACTTGCCTGTCGCTTCCTTTCTTAACTCTTTGTCTGATTTCGTTGTACTTCTGGAGCTTACTCACTTCTACTAGAAAATTGGGATTTGCACTTTACTTATGTGGTGATCAGTCTGTCAATATTGTCGTTGCTTCTTCGATCAGTATTCGTTTTGTTATTTCGTGTTAATGGGAATTTTACACGTTCATCTGGTGGACGTTACAGAGGACAGATTGATCTGCTGGCAAATGAAAGAAAACGCACAGATATCAGTTATCATCAGAATTGCTTTAGGCTATTCACTATTGGCTGATGGCATGAAAAGGACAGAGTGAGTATAAGAAGTATAACAGGAGATGCCGTCTCGTTGTACACCCGTAAAGCTGGATAGTTACTAGTCACTACGGATGACGTGATGAACTTAACGCTGAAGACACTGTCGATAAAATACAGCGTCCTTACATTTACCAAAGAGCAATACGACCACGTCAACTAAGCACGTAATTCCAGGTCCTTACACTGCATTTTTCTCTTAAGTCCAGTGTCCAAGTGAACACTGACATTTTTACTGGTGATGACTACCCCTAAAGCTTTTGTGATGAAATCGCACACCGACCATCATTGTATGGTAGATTTAGACGACACGGACCCCACAGGTTACCGGGCCATATAATTGAGAAAGTACGAGGACAGCAACAGAGAGTGATGGACAATTACACTATCTACTAAGGCAACAGCTCGGAAAACTAGCCTATCCTATTGTTAAAGAAAATGAACATAAACTGCCGCTTTGTGTGTGTAACTCAGAACACGATCTTGGCATTACTGTCATCTGTTGATAGATGAGAGTGATTATGAAGCACTTAAAAGACTCCAAAGGGTATCAACAAAATATTAATCTGAGGTCGCAAGTAGCGGACGAAACAACAGATATACACCACACTGTGGGAAGGGGACATGTAAAACTTTTCGGGATGTATTTGTACAGCACATGGTTACCGCTGCGTGAAGACAGGTATCACGTGAGAGAATGATTGTGTTCTGATTAGTTGCCATCACTTAACCAGCATATTCACAGTTTCTCCGCTGGTGCACCGACGAAAACTAATCTCAAAACTTCTACATAGTTATGCAGCAAAAAGATGGATATCTTCGATAGATGAAACATTACTACTGATAAGTAGTTTGGCAGACACTGTTTTCGCGCACATGTAAAGGTCAGAAATATGTGGGTTAGTTGGCAAAATGAATTAATCATCATTTGACGGCGAATCAACTTCAACCTTCCCATCCATAACTTAATTAGGATAAGCAGTTAGTATTAACTCAATTTGAGTGTGATGACCGTTGGTGAGCTGAGTGGCAAGGAGCCAGCAGGGTAAACCGACGTTGAGTGACCCTGTTGTCTCGACATGGCAAAAAGCGACGTGATCACCAAAAAATCCGTCACAATATTTCGAACGATAACAACTGGATAATTTTGGTGCTAACTCTGAGTTCCAATTGAAATAAAAAAAAAAAATAAAATATTAATTAAAAAAAAAAAAAAAAAAAAAAAAATAGGCAGATAAATGAGACTACACACATAGTGACTATGTTACTTTAAACACAGACGATTACAAAAAAACACTGCATCAGGATAGTAGCTAAATTCACTGGAGTCTGGAAAAGCCAGAACGCAGAGAATGTAGACAGCAAACGAGAGAAAACTCAAGCCAAACTTATATTTAAAATTGAGGGTTCTCTACGCACACCAGCACACACAAAAGAATAGACTGAAATGCAATACAGGAGTCAAAAAGTGTTTTGATCTAGCCAATTATCGAGAAAAGACGATATATAAAAGAATCATATAAAAATAGGAGAGAGAAGGAACGTTGTTACTGATGATTGTTACATTTAAAGTTAAAGAATAATCAAAAAAATTTCTGAAAACACGAGTCAATCAGAAAAATGAAAAATAATTCCATTACGAATATCAGTACAAAAACTACTGGCGGACTTTATAAAAACAATGCAAACTTTACTGTAGATTGAACGAGTACGATCAAGCAAGAACGAAAGGATAATAAAAACTAGAGAGAGCAAAACATCCAAGAAATACTATACTTGAAGTCAAGACAAGAAAACTATATACAAATGAAAGGAAAAAGAGATGAATATAACAAAAAATAAATCATGAGTATGTGAACATACTATCACAAAATGTGAGAACACTTAGCGTACTTAATTTCATATACAATTGAAAACTATATACACTTATGATGTAAATCATCCATGTTCTTAGCATATATAATGAAAAGCAGTGAAAGTTAGAACTTTCTTTTGCATTAGTTCAGTAAAAGAAGAAAAAGATAATATCCATGTGGCCAACCTGACATATGTTGGTCGCCGCAATAACACGTGTTCTTTAGAAGTGAGTACCCCAGAGTATTCAGTGTGACGAGCGCATGAACTGGTATCACTGTCGATGTAGCAAGCTCTCAGAATGGGCTTATGACTTGTATATGGTTGATAAGGAGCTATTAAGTGAATAATGTGTACTGTTCAACACATTGAACCGAACCTGGATGAAGTCCCTGGGAGTAGCGCCTCACCCGCTGTGATGATGATGTGCCCAACAAGAGAAAAGTTGGGATAGAGGGATTGGGAACTACTAAACCGAATAATCCTGATGTCAATATGGAATCTTCCCACAAGTTGAAAAGCTCAGGAGGAGGCCATGGTAGGAAAAGCAAGGTGCCAAGCATACTCACCCGCCAGTTTAATGCTAAACTAGCTGACCGCATTACCAGTACGACGTGTTGTGAAAGGGTGACAGTCGTGACAGAAAGCAAAGTTGGAAAGGTTAAGGAATAGCCAAGTATCAGTGAACGAAATTCCAGAAAGGAGAAAGTTAGGATTGGGAAGGCTGCAGAAACCAAATCAAGATATTTTTGTGACAGTGGAAGTCAAATTATACAGGATTAGTCAAGATTCGTAATCAAGAGGGCTTTTAGAGAAGACCGTTTGAGCCTTGAATCTGAAGGTGACGTATATCGTGATAGAGATAGGAATGTCGTCGTCATTGGCATCTTTAAACCTGATAAGAAGGAGGCTACGAACAGAGAAAGAACGATGAGATTTAACTTGGTGGAGTTCGTAAGGCAAGTGAATATGTAGCTATTAAATGAGTAGTAAAGTTGGGTAGGTGGAAGGTGAATACATGCAGACCTAGGCAGCAGGCACCATGATAACACTTGATGATTCGACGGGATAGAAGAATGCTAGCCATCCCAGTGGTAGTGAGTTTACCAATGGGGCACAGCAGTATGTTAGTGGGTTGGGACTACGAGTGCAGCTGATACGGCTACCCGTGCAAAATAGGAATGGGGAGACAGGGGAAGATTTACTCTCATTGTAGACGCTTCCCAACGTGAGCAGCACAGATATTTTGGCCTGGAGTTAGGAAGGATGGGAGACTTCTTGCACAAAATGGGGGGGGTGTTGAGGTATGATGCGTTAGCCATAGACCGCCATTCGACTCAATGATATTGAGACAAGGTGTGGTCGTCAGAAGGCCCAGCTTGTTTTGTATGTCAATGCTTGTAACATGGACAATAAATAGAGTAAGCACGCAAGGAACCTAGTAATAGAGGGTTTCGTTGCGGTTACTGAGACCTGGTTAAGAGGGGACAAATTTGTTGATGGCATTTGCCCCCCTGGTTACTTGATCCATAAGGTAGACAGACAAGATAGTGGAATGATCGAGTGTTCTATCGTTATTAGTGCATCATTATGGCCAGCGCCATGAGTCGCAATCGAACGGGGAAAATATTCAACTGTTGAGCTGTTCCACAACAGACGATGAAACCAACCTGCTACTCTTGTGTATTTATAGATGCCATATCTCCACTCCGCAAGAAAAACAGCGGCTCCTCTGTTATTAGAAGGCAAGGAAACCTGTCACAGAGGCTTCATATAGTAGGAGAATTCAGTGCTCCCGCGGTACACTGGAGATCGGAGCATGCTGTCAGTGATACGTTTGAGAAGGCATTGCTGAAGCTTCTAAATGAGATAGCCTTAATTCAGTATGTGAATGAGGTCACTAAATAAAGGAATGGACAGACTGGTCCAGTGTAAACCCTTGTCGTAAAAAAGAACCCTAACGACATTTTGGACCTAGCGGTTAGAGCGCTCCTGAGCAAGAGTGACCATGGGTTCAAACGTCTAGGATTTGGTCGTGTCTGTGCCAAACCTCCTATTAAATGTAGTAAATCTTTTAGGGACATGAATATCCAACAACCAAGATCAGGTGTGAAACTGTTGAGTTGAGTAGATTGTGGTAGTTTCGGAGATGTCATAAAGAAAAACCAACCTTACAACACTAACGGTCATACATGTTCCGCTAAGAGGAAGTCAGCATGAAGGGAAGACATTATGACGAAGGAGAAAGATGGAATGGCATACAGACGCAAATGGAAGGCTTAGGTTGTGTAAAACACTCAGGTTGGCACATCAGGTTTTGTTAATACAATGCGCTGGGACAGTATTCCAAATGTAGACTCACATACGCTTCATAATTCGACGATGGCACCTCCGCTTTACGTAGAGCAAAAGTTCCTGCAACATGTATAACTCTCTATTTTCTTTCGTTGCTGCCTTCAGATACGGATTGGAGACTATAAAATCCCACTATATGAATACTCCCAAGTCTTTCGCTATCTCTTCTCTCAGTAAGTCTCTTCTCCTCTTCCTCCTCACCAAGAAACCAGACTAACCCTGGCTGATCTGTGGCAAACAACTGACTGCACTTGTCTACATCCAGTGGTTGCTGCCACCCATCTGACCACCTTACAACGGTATCAAGGTCTTCCTGCACGCGCGTGCTGTCAATACTTCCAAAACCTTCATAGCACCGGAAAAGATATGGCAGAGGCATTCACGAATTTTGGTGACATCACTGATGAACATTAAAAAGAGTAGTGGTCCAAGCACTGATCCCTAAGATACCTCACTAACCATCGCACCTTCTGTGGACCTTTCTGCCACTATACCTGCATGAAAGTACTGTAACCATCCCAGCAGCATTGAACGATGTCTAAAGGTTTCCAGTTTGAAGATTAGCAATCAGTGATCCGCTGAGCCAAATGCTTTCTTGAAATCCAAGTAGCAAACTTTGACTTTATTCTCCCATCCTATCCAATATTTTCGTAATCTCGTCGAGGAGACAAACAAGGTTGGTGAGACGAGACGAATGTTGCACGAATCTATATTGGTCTGCAGAGAGAATGTTATTTTCAGTGAGGTGCTT
>LOND01007569.1:10614-24826 GCA_014220965.1 Paragonimus kellicotti | reverse complement strand
TTGACTTCCCCTGAATGCCGCTCTTTATTTGTTTTTCGCAAGCCAAAATTCGATGAATTCAAGAAAACCATTTAAGTTTTATTCACACACCCCAACCTCGTTGTTCAATAATCGAAACAACCAACTCCAGATTTCGTCTTCTTAATTGTGTACGATAGTGGAGTTGTTCGATCCACCATTCAGTGAAGTACCGAGACGTCACGTTGATAAACTTGCTTGATAATCAAAATTAGTTAATGTAAGGGTGGAGCCTGTGAGATTGTGCTGATTCACCAACTCACCCTGTCAGGACTAGAAGCATTAAGCGTTGATATTTCCAACATTGGCTGAGAATCGGTACTTTCATTGCAATGAGGACGAGTCATGGCTTGTTGCACCCGAATGAACGCTTCATTCTGTGTGTGCCTGACTGTTGTTTCCAGTTCGCGCTTCCTGCTTGTTTGTTTTATATCGCTGAAGGTCCCGTGAGACAAGGGGAATGTCTGCAGAATTATGTCTACACCCAGTACCAGTACTCAAAGAGATGCTTAAGTACCCAGTCATTAAGAAATAACGGCATAGAACGAAGTAATAGAAAGGAACGATGCTGAAAGAGCTCGAAATAACTGCAACTGGCGGTTAATTCAATTTTTCAGCAGATACCACCAGTACAATATTGACGTATATCAATCTGTCACATCGTGATCCGTTGGGTAAAGATCTGACAGTCATAAAATGTTTGAAATGCAAGCACGAAATCAAATCATCAGATTTTCTATCACTTATCTAGTGAGACCGTTAACTAAATTATCCACTTAGTCCATGATTATTATCCCTAGTTTTCGACTTAAGCACACTTAGTTAATTGCCTTCTATTTGTCGAAGATATGAGCAGAACTTCAGAAATGTGCACCCAGTCTGTAACTCGCAATTACAATTTGCCAAAGCCTCACTTAACTTCGTAAACAGATCAACCAGCTGGCCCCCGATTGCCTTCCATTACGCACCGGCTGAGATTAGTTAACATTGTTGAGCGTTTTCTGTAACTCATTGGCGTAAAGCACCATCCCTTCCTATCTCCTGCCCATCGAACTCGTCCGGCGGTGTTCACTAAGCTCAGAAAACCAGGGTCAAGGGAAACTCAGCTGATCATCCAACGAAGGTCAGTGATGCTTTGACAAAACGAAATGTTGCCGAGATGAACGGTGGTTATAAACACTGTAGGGTGAGGATAGTTAACTTTGAGTGGCAAGTAAACGTCGTGAACTCTCCCGTCAAGTTCTTCTGTCCAACCTTGTGACAATCATCAAGGCCGTTCACAGTAGATGCATATAAGCCTAGTTAAACTCAGCCCCCACACAGTTCGAATGGAATGTTTTGCAATGAAGGAGGGTGTGCGATTCGGTCAACCACCACGAAGTTGCCGCGACCGAAATGAAGAACTACAGTCAATTTTATTCTGAACAACGGAAGGTTTACGGATTTATAATTCTCACTTAGAACAGGAGTAGGAAGCATCGATCTATGACTCATTTACAAGTCTGTACTGCTTACCTCCGTCTCACTGGCTGGCTTGTGCCAGAAACAAGATTCGGTTGTGTCTGCTTAAGTCAGCTAGTCTACGTTTCGGCCATCCGCTCTCAGTTGTATACTGAGCAGTTTTTGTTTAACTGATGCATTTCACTGACAGGATATCCTGTTTTGAACAACTATTGTGAGATGTCCATATTTTGAAGTGTGATTGGTTAATATGCGCAGACCAGCTAGCCTGTCTTGTTCAAATGCTTTCCCTTGATTCGTTGTCCTGGATGTTAAGCGAATGACTATCGATTAAACATCCGTGTCAAACGAGTTCTTTTGTTCAGTCGCTACATTTGCACAGACTAGATGGTTGGGTCATGTACTAAGGATGCCAGCTAGTCGTTTGCCACACCGAGCACTGTTTGCCGACGCTGGCCGACCAACTGGCACAAGGTGAGATGTGGACAGATGATAACCTGGCAATAAATGAAATCGTTTACGAAGGGGTTGGTCACTGTAGGTCGGGTTCGTCTCCCGGGCTGGGGCCCTCGCGACTCACAGAGTCGGTGGCTTGAGACGTTAGGTGAGATGGCGGCTAATCGAGCTCAGTGGCGTGAATGTTGTCGTTGTTTGGCCGAGTTGTCTGTGAAGTGAGTGCACTTAATGATGCGGGCAGAAAGCCGTAAGGAAGCTGTCTTGCTGATGACGCCTTACTTTCACTTACAGCTCGGTTGTTTGTTTGCAAGGTGTAGGCGCCTTGATGTTGTATGTTTGAATATAGACGTAGCTATTTTTAGTAGTTAGGTCCCTTCCCCTCCCTTTTTTCTTCTCTCTTCCTATATAGGTTTTTTTTCGTGGTTGTGTGGCAGTTAAGCATCAGTGTGAACCACTGATGTATTGCTGTCTATGATGATGATGATGATGATGATGATGATGATGATGATGATGATGATGATGATTAAACATCATACGCAGACAATTACTGAAAAAGTATGATAGCATTCGATGATGTAATTATTGCTAACCCATTCCGATGAGCAGCTTTGTGTCAATCAGTAGAAATATCACACACGCGATTTTCCGTTCACAAGTCAACACATAACCAATATCGCTTCCAAAGAAGGATCGTAGTGACGCACAGTGAAAGTATATCTAAAAATAAATCTCAGGCAGAATTTCACTTTCCAGGTTGGTGATAGGCTGCACAACAGGACTAGACACGGAAAAATTCTGAAAAGCTCGCCATCCGAATCGACAACTTAACACATTAATTGTCAGAGCTCCGTAACCAGTAAATCAAAACGCAACGCAATCCACATTCTAGACAACAAAACAGGATGAATGTATATCGTCGGTGAAAATGAATAACAAATTAGGAATGTCAAAAATTAGTCTGATGAGGAATGACCGCCCCAATAATCGTAAACTTTTTCATAGGGCCATATTCGGTTTTTGACGACACATCTAAGTGGTTAACACGGATTATGAACAAAAACCTTGGTTTGAAAATGTGAGAATGGAAAGGGTGTTAAAACACCCAACCTTAACCATCTAACGCCAAAATGTCCGTAATTTGCAAACAAACAACTAAGTTGCCTGTAAACAGAAAACAGCACTGATAAAACGGCTTGATCACTGCCCTTATTACTCCACTTAATCAAATGATCTTACATTAGAAACAACAGTGACATGACTATTACTGAACCCACTCGACCGGCATCTGTACTCGTAGTTGCAGGTTGTGTGGGTTAGTAGGCCCGCTTTCCAAAACAAAATCACAGTTCGCCTCTTTCTTCAGGACGATACAGTGACAAAGCAGATCTATTGTAGTCTTGAAAGCAAACAGACTTAAGTTCCAGAGGAAACTTTCCAGTTTTAGCATACTGTTAATAAAGCTAGATCGTCGAACTACCGGTCCACCGTCAATTGATATACCGGGATCACTGACTGCAGATCTAACGAGGGTGAACTGATAATTTGATCGTGTTCAGGCAGTATCTGAGAACAACATAATTAAAGAAAAGGATTCAGTGTAGCTAAGACGGGGGTCTGTGATCAACGGAACGACATATTGAGGAATGGGAGGTGACCTAAGTGATTGGTTGCTAAAAAACCTAGCAAAACATTCTCGGGTTCTGAATGACAATATGAACAATGATTATCGCACTCTGGGTGGTTACATTTCTCACAATCACTGATTAGTTGGATCAGTGACCAAGTGTATACTTCGATCAGACAAAGCACCATAATCATGCATTCATTATTTCACAGCTGGTGACTAGGTAATCTTGCAAGTACGGTGTTGTTGAATCAGTGTGGAACCGAGTTTCAAGTCAAGCATGTTTCTATCTGTTTAGCTGATTCCATCCAACTTGATAATGAAAAAAACGAATTAGTAGAAACATGAGGTAGCCACGGGAAGTCCCTCTCAGTGGACGTTATCATGTTAACGATTGAACGGTGATTAACCACTGAGCCAACAGATTTGTCATGCTAAAAACGCTACGTCGATTACACGGATATCTGATTGGGCAAACAAACGCATTACATAAAATAAACTGCTCATTATAAAAAATGTGGGTCTTCGGTTAGTAAGTAAAACAGCGTTTTACTAGAACTTCGCTTTAATTAGAGCTTAACAGTAGTACATCTGCTCGCTACGGTCGTGAGTTAATCCCCGGCCACACAGGTAATCACAGTGCTGCTAACCTCATATTAGGCCCGATCGACTTATCATCTGCATACTCTCAGCTACGTTCACATGTGATTAAAACTCCGATTGATCGATCACCTCCAGAGTGGACACAATGATAGTCCTGTTAACTTCAGTCAATGACTGCACGAGTAGGACTTCCAATCAAAGTGGAATCAGAAGTCATTAAACTCGTTGAACTGTATCTTGATTACTGTCAAATTGTACAAGCGATAACACGAGAAAAAACTCGAGTATCATGAGTTGGCTAGAAAAAAAAATCGATGACTTCGAAAGATGCCACCAGTTGTGAGTACCGTCCAACTGATAACAAGAGGTCTATAGACTCAGCTTTATTACGCTTTCACTCTGATCTAAGTGCCTAGGCACGCGCGCGAACTAGTCTGATCGGACGTGGTGGGGGTTGATTTGACATTCTATGTTGTATTGTCATAGTGATAGACGATTAGTCAATCTTGACAATAAAGGAATACTGAAATCGCGCCTCTATTTTGGAAATATTGAGACTTAAATAACCCGTACTAAGACAATGACTCAGAAAGCAGGTCTTGTGTTAATGTAACAAACATCATGGAGAACAATAGTTCGATCGATAGCCGAAACTGATTGCAATCAAAGTAATAAAAAATATCACGATTAGGAATCAACTGTACTAACCTTACGGAAACAAAAGTATGTGACTCCAACAGCGGGACGTTAATTTCCCGAGCAATAAGATGGACATTGCAGTATTGCTGCAGTTCTATCAGATGTGACAAATGTTTTGTTCAAACATCACAGTATATTCAACGGTCAGCTGTTTATACCCTGAAAAAAAATGTGGTTCCAAGATGTTGAAAAATAGTTCAAGATTGAACATCACCCACAATTGATCGCAGCTGTCGCATTCCCATAGACTTTCCAGTCGGCCCCTTTCGAAAAGAAGCACTAGACTCGAGTTTCGCTCTCATTAGAGCTCGTCAGTAGTGCATATCCTTGCCACTGCCGGGACTAGAACTCCGGCCACGCTTTCATGAGGCAACCGTGTTGACCACTGCGCCATTGACCTCACATTAGGCACGACCGAATTATCATATGTGAACGCTCAACCACTTTTGTGGCAGTCAAGCAACAGTGTGAACCACTTATGTATTGCTGTCTATGATGATGATGATGAACCACTTTCGCTTGTGAGTAATGATCAGGTTGCCCGATCACCTCGACTGGAAAGTCTATGGGAATGCGACAGCTGCGATCAATTGTGGGTGATGTTCAATCTATATGAAAACCAAAATCCTCTACTACTCATCAATAAAAATTACTTATTGAAAAAAACATTATTCCTTACCATATTAGTTTTAACTAACAAACCGAAACACTCGTGAGAGGTTAACTTCAGCGTTTACCCTAGTTCGTTGATTAGTAACAATTCCATATCAGTACTGTTCTCGATAAAATTTGTGAACAAAAAATGACAGTAAAAATTAAACCAGGAGAAGGTTAATCTGACCAGAAAAGTTGTTGGGGAGGTTTAATTACAAATAGTAACAAATAATCGCATTACAAAGGAAAGTTTTGTTTGTATCTTTGAGCACCGGATACCAGGATGACCCTTCCTAAATTAAGTCGATAGTAATATCTGTTAGTATGACCCATGAGCTTTGTCGAGGACACTTTTCGATCCATGTTTTCTAAAACGAATATTGCACGAATATTATTAACCAATTCAGCCGTTCAGTTAAATTTTGTGTGACTAAAAGTACAAGATAAACGTTATTTTCACGCAGTGTATTTCACGGATACGGTATTCAACAACTATTATCAAGCGTGCGGAAACTAAAAATAACCCTTGACAAACCGCAGATTCCAACAAGGTGTTAACAAAGCTAACCATTTGATCTTCTGATTCCAGCCAGTTTCCATAGAGAAAACATCCCCTCTTAGAGCAGTGACCATGCAAATCCAGGTAGAATGCGATCCCGCCTTTCGTTTTGTTGCACAACCGCAAACCGCTATCGGACATGTGATCACCTTTGCGCAATCGATTCAATTGTTCCAGGATGATTTCAACACTCGGAATGGTTGACGGCTCGGATGTTGTGTCCGAAGTCCTCTTGAGTCGTTCCACAAACATTCGCACGTGTTCACGTAAGTCAACATACTGTGCATTGATTGAAAAATCTTCATTCTCCTGGCGATTAGTTACATCGGTTTCAGGAGCTGAAGTTTTCAAACACGTGAAATCAAATCGTATCAAAAAGGACTATCTGTGGATTTATCTACCTATGGTTATTCCATCTCATATTCGCCTCATGTTTCATTCAGACTGCTTCGTATAATCAGTGCAATGCAGTGACTATATGTGCAGCCAGGAAGAATTATAACGCGCAGAAATCGAACGCAGAAATAAAATTTGGTATTCTAACTTTATAAGTTGTTGTAAGACTTACAGTTTGAACATGTGCAGGATGAATATCATTTGGTAGAGTTACGGAAAGCTGTCCCCTTCCATTAGGTTGAGAAATTAGTCAATTTATTGATCGGTGCAGTGAGCAAAGCTAATCAACCAAATCTTCTACTCAACAAAAAGAAACACTGATGAATGAGTGTGCATATATACACGCAGAATACATGTGAATACATATGGATAAATATGTGTTATATGCAGTATATGGTAGTCACCTTTGTCAGTTCACAAGGAACAAAAAACATTTCCTTGTATCAACCACTTTTGTTATACCACAAAACCAGATAGACAGGACTGTCCCTCTATAAAGGCTATCTCTGTTTGTCAACCAGATATGAGTGTAGTAATCATCGTCCATTAGTGATTGCCATAAAGTATTTTAAGCATACTGAACGACAAGCTACACAGCCACCAAAGTGACACATTTGGTGAGATACTGGGAGATGTACATTGATGTTCGGCACAACCTGTCCACAAACCTGATCGATTGTGACATAAAGATGAACTTTACACCTGTAGACAAAGCTAATTACTATTGATGTTTGTGCACCTCAGCTGCTTCCTTGTTTCATAAAAACGTCCCATTAATGACCTTATCGGCCGAAGTATGGGCTGTTTTGTGAACACCACTGATGTCTAGGAGCATTGTGTTTCTTCTTGAATGTACTTTCGACAACTATGTTTACTGTGTCGATCATAGGGTTTACATATGTCAGATCAGGCTGAAAGATCTCAGTTTCAAAGACCACCTGTGTGCTTTTGTTATTTTGTGTCTTTAGTACACGGGAATGCAAGTGACCAGGAAACATTTCATACGGAGGAGACGTATGTTGCGGGATGTCAGCATTTTATTTGATCTCCACAACAGCTTGTTAAGTAAGTTGCGAACAAAGTACAATGGAATAAATAAACTGTTGAGTCATAAAGTTAAGACCAAGCAACAGATGCAACTTGAGTCAACAAATTTTGCATGCACAGCTGGTCTTCGGTGCTTGATCGATAAAGTTTCAATGATAGCAAAAGCTTCGGGTTCAAGTTGCGTAATATTATTGTGTTCATCAGACGGACAGTGGCGAATGTTTGTTACAGTCCGGTGCTAATAACAGTCTGCTCCTGACGGGTATAAAGTTTCGACATTATATACGTCAAGGCGCCACTTGGCGATCTCCACCGTCAAGTTAGTTGTGAGCATATGTTGACCATACAGTTATCAGCTCTTGATAGTGTGAACCAATCCATGATTATAGGCTGATTTGGATTACCAGCCTGGAATCTTATCATGCACTCGTATGGGGGTCATTTTATTGTCAAGCCCTTATTGATACACTTGGCACAGTGAATACACATGTTCCTTACATCTCGTAGTGGAATACCAAACCGGAGGTACGAGTATTCCAACTTTCAGCGGAATACCTTAACACGGCGGCAGGCCATATCCGAACGTCCACAGCGACCGGATCGCGGACAACACGGGCGACCGGACGAGCCATCGCTCAACGAGATCGGACCAACGGACGAGACATGACAGGCAAAATGGGATGGATGACCAGATCGGAGGCAAGATTATTCCAACACTTGGTGGAATATCTCAACGCGGTCGTGAAATACGGTCAAAGCCCATAGATTAGCGGACAACACGGGCGACGGACGAGCCATCGCCCAACGAGATCGGACCAACGGACGAGGAATGGCAGGCGGAAAACCCCCGACAGAAGGCGTCGGTCACACACACAAACCGGGCAGAAGTGCACACGACGTGTGAGCGGAAACCGGGGGTGTTGTGGACCGGAATTCTGATTCATAAACGCGAGCGCGCGCGTGGCACCAGCGAGTTGGACAATAAAGATTGTGCTTTATTGGACGCCTTTTCGTTACAATCCATCACAGCATGTTTGCCTCTAGTCTGGAATACCACTCACCGAATGACATTAAAACACACTGGACACTTGTCTGACATGTACAACACATGTATGTTATGAATACTATTAATACTATTATCACCACTGTGTTATTGCTGCTTGTTTAGCTACCGACTATTGGGTTTCGATGCAATCACTTGAAATTCCCGACGCTTCTCCGATTAGTCCACTCCTCAGCGAGTACATCAGAGTCCGCAGAACTACTCGTTTTGTATGACGAAAGCAGCCGGGGGGATCACCAAGCATGATGAACGCAACACACGGTTGAGATGGGGCAAGCTACTGTGGCCTGGACTTCCCAAAAACTTTTCTACCTCACCCGAGTAACGGACGACGTGAAATAGGATGTGAACAAGACGAGCTGCGAAGACAATTGTGAACATATCCTCAAACTGTAACACTTAGAAAGCTGGGTTAAGCGCTTCTAACAGCATTCAAGCCGTCTAACCGCACAGTTAACTATGTCTTCCGGAACCTTTGTTCCCACTGTTCTGCCGTTCCCCGCCCACGGAAAAGGATGTCTTATTTGGGGCCACGTAGTTGAAACGTCAGAAGGCGTGTGGCTCAGATAAACTTATCTGTGAGCAGCAAGCCAGTTGTCGCTTTAATACAAATTTACAGCCAGACCTTGGGCTGTGTTATGGCAATTGAAGTTTAGCAGGGGCCTTCAACAACTCAAGTATGGTGCGACAATTTGCCCAGCCTCCATTTGGTTTGTCATTTTTCCAGAGGTTACTGTAAGATAATCAACTGACAGTTGAGCAAGAGTAGTTTAAAGGATGCCTATCAGGAAGCCTTAGTGAATGAACTGTCTAGTTTGGGTCAGGTGAGGGAACCTAACCAACACTAGGAATCAACCGCAGCAGTAATGGACGCTTGCTGCAAAGAGGTATGTTCTGAAGAAGCTATATGGTTAGACAAAACTGGATTTTTGTCACGTCGATAAAGGCACGTGATGCTATTGACGTTTCATGTCATTTGGGCTGTTAAAGTGACATTAGTTCATTGCAGAAGGGAGAAGTGTATAATGTTTACACTGGAGATAAAAGTTCGATAAAACTATATCTTTATTGCCCAGTTCATATGTTTCCAAGCCGCTCGTGCGCTTCAGTTTATGAACAAAAATTCCGGTTCACCAAACAGCAACGTTTCTATTTAAATGCCCTGTGCAAATCTCCTTGAATCTGTGCGTCTGGCTGACTTTATATATGGGGACTTTTACCTGTTACTTCTAGCCTGGTGGTCCGATTTCGTTCAACAATGACTTGCTCCATCTCCCATGCTTTTCGTAATCCATCCACCGTAGGTCTTGGTCACAAGTCATCCCCGCGTTGAGATATTTATTGTGTTGAAACTTATCGCGTCTCCATCTTGGTCACCAATCAAAATGTGTTTCATTTTTTGCCTTATGGTTCAGAAACACGGTTTGTTCGCGACGAAGACATAAACTGTCTTATAGTGTTTCACTAAGGTTATCTCCGTCTGTTAGCCCACACAAAATGGAATGATTGTTTGAGTAACACGGTAGTTTGTCGACGTGTTTCCCGGAAAGTCTGGGATGCGCGATCAGTTGGTCGATTAATCGTGTTGTAGAGCGTGCCATGATCGGGACACGTACTCCACATGTCGACTGAGCATTTGCCGTATCCGATAATGCATACTGAGAGCACCAACAGTTGGGTAGAACCTGGTAGTGATCAAGCAACAACGTGGTCCCAGAATACGGAGGCCATGATCATTCCGCTTGTTTAACTAAATAGATGTCGTCTGGCCTGCTAAAGTCGTCGTGATCAATCAAATCGCTGAATAGAAACATTACCCGAGATGGCAGTGTGTTACAGTCAATGGAATGCCTGCGTTGGCAACATTCTTAGTTTATCTACTCAACCTTAATTATGATTCTCTACCCCATTTTAGTAATTTTTCTTCTTCTGAGTTATTTCACTTCATTGCTGACGTGAGGCAGTGCCTGAGCAACAGTACCTTCTGGTCAACCTCATGATTGGTATGAGCGAAAGAATGAAGTATTAGGGTTTCAAATCACTTTCAGTTGAATGCTCTGAAACAGACAAAGACTGTGTCAACAACTATAAGCCTAGCTTCCACACCGACTTGTACATTCTGGCCTTCTGGGTCATACTAACGTCTAATTAACTGATTCTCTCACTATGCACAGATAAACGGGATAGTCGGGCTATGAGTGCTGACCAGAGTAACAGAAAAGGCCAAGTTACTAACGGCAAGATTGAGAATATATAACTTATCTACATGGATGTTTACCCGAAAAATATCAAAACTGAACGTTTGGCAATGTGATTTTCGGGGGGAAACATTGAACGATCCATATACACTGGCAATCACCAAGGAGCTCCAAAACAAACACTGTCTATATCAGCATTATGTTACACTGTGATAATTACATACCAAACTCCTCATCTTCGGACCCTTCGTTACCAGGTTCAAAATCAACCGGGCTGAAGCAGTAGAGGTCCTGCGTCAGTATGTGTGGAACCACTTTATGGAGAGCTTGACATTCACCCTTTTCTGCTGTTTGGTTGGTCGATAGCTCCTGCTGTTCATCCTTCTTAAGTGAATTTTGTTGTGTTACTGAAACGTTCACAGTCAGATGGGGCTGCCTGAAATCAGTTGCTTCTAGTCCAGGTGATTTTGGTAGCTCTGTAAGTTGTTTTGTTGAAATCAAGTTATCGGTGGAACCCATTGAGACCACTGACCTTGGTTTGAGCATTTTCATACGATGATCTACGTGCTTGGTCGAATTAACAAGGTTTTGTTCACATTTGTCAGCCCTGGCTGTGAAATAACCACGGCCAGTTACTGGTTGTTGTAGCAGAACGTTCCATTTGCTGGAAGGAACAACAGGTGGGATAGACATTCGAGTGGAATATTCAGGTTGAGTTGTGATTCTTGTTTGTGCTAACGAGACAACTCTCGACATCAGTTGGTGAACGAAGCTAAAAAGTGATCCATTTTCTTCCCATGTACAGGGACGAGGCTCACTGTCTGATTTATGAGCGATTAGCAAGATAACAGAATACTTCGATGAACATTCTGGTTTTGTCTTACAAAAATATCAAATCAAGATACCTAATATGTGACGCCAAATACATCGATGTATGTTCCAAAGAGGTTTAGGCTTACAATTTGCAAATGGGTTTCACAAAAAAAAACAGAATAAACATGAAGGTAGTAGATGGAAAGGCAACGGGAGAAGTTTTGAAAGTTCCTCACAAGCACCTAAATGTTTTAATATCACTTGATAGTAAAAAGTTGGTTGTTAGGTGCTGTTAGCCCTGGAGATCAGAGATCTTGATGGAAAGTTCCAACCACTTACAAGAGGACCTGTTGGAACAGTGGGTTAGTAGAATAGCTAGCGGAGAAGAATGCAGGCCCTAAAACCAACGACTTAGGCTATGACGGTGATTTCATTCGGTTTGCATAAATTCCCAGACGTCCGGCTTTAAAAACAACGAGAAGAATATGTTTAACCCGTTAGGTCAGAAATATTTCACATAATCACAGTAGAGGACTGGACTCTGTTTATGTGAACTATCAGAGAACTAGCTATAAAATCAGTCGGTCGACGACCCAAAACTATTGAAAACCATACATCCGGGCGTTTGTTTGGTTTAAGAGGTAACCAACAAGAGGAGGCTCAATGGAGAACACTGCATCAGAAAGTGTGTAAGCAATATGTGTGTGCGCCAGCTGCCTCTAGGGACACCATCGTTAGCAAAGTTGACCGAAAATATGCTGCTTGAAGAAGGTGTGCTGGAAATGTAGGAGAATGCGAGATGTAAGAGAATACAAAAAGTAACATCTTGTAGAATTTCAGGATTGCTTGGTATCAGCGAGGACGGTTAGTGGTTGCGAGATACAAACTGAACACGATTCAGGAAATCATCACATAATCAAGTGAGATAAGTGATGTTCACATGAAGCAAACAATCATTATCAAGCGTATTGAATGCTTTACTGTGATTTGAAAACATACAAACACTTCCGTTGTTAGTCACTCGTTCTATATAATTACCATAAGTTTACTGAAAATAGTTATTGTTAACCACAACATGTCCACCTTACTTGAAATTCACCTACCATTTTCACCGTGATACCTAAAATCCAGATATAATTGACTGGCATTCCTATTCAAATCAGCTCGTCAGCGTGACCACAAGGAATGAGATGAATCTCGCCTATTAACTGCACACAGCCGACCACACTCGGTCACAACTTGTAGATATTCGGGATGAACAACCAACAAGAATGTCCAAATACGTAATTAAGAAACGATGTGGCTAGTTAGCAATAAAGATTACTGGGACGATGTGAGGAAACAAAACAGAGCAAAATATTAGTTAAAATTAGTCGACGAGCAAAAGATATGTTTGTCAAATATCAAAAGCGTCAGTCTGGATTATTTTAATTCCTCACATGGATTTTGAGTTGACAGAACTAAGGAGCATCTCATATTGAAAATTCATTCGTCCTACTAGTTAACGCTTAAAATCAAAGTCCAAATGCATAAGTTCACACAGCGTGAACAACACCAAACGTCGGCCATCACTCGCACAGGGATATTTTCGTGGTGCAATTTCACGAGAAAACATTTCACCCAACCGTGGCATGTTATCACTTGATTTACACCTTCATAGATGTTATTTTACCTCTCTGCTGTATCAGCGGTTAGTAGTAATATCGGATTCGCTTAAGGTATATAGGTTAGTGAAAACAAAAAGATCATGAGTATTCATAAGTTTGCGTCATATTATCAAGAAGAGAATGATGAAGTAAAATATTTGAGATAAAATAGTCGAGAAGTGTCAGAAGCGGCAACAGTGCAAAAGTAATGATTCGAATTCGAGACAAAAACTTCATCGTGTCTTACTGAGAATTACAGAAATAAATTACAGAATACGACAAGCAGACTGCTAATTATTACAACAACAGTGTAGGGTGGAAAGCTGCTTTGAATGACCCACAGACTAAGTTAACGCGTATATCTTAAAGGTGTGCGTCACGTCAACGCGTGGATTCGTCATGATATGTGTGTCACAGCACATTTAGTGAAAGGGTTCCAAATTGTACTGATCAGCATTATCTGTTAGCTAAATGGCTATCTGGTATGTTGAATCATGATGTGCTTAAGCAATGGGTGGTTGAAGTTGTAGAGGATACCCTATGAAGCGATTCGGTCAACCGTGATGTGTTAATGATAGATGAAACCTTAGCCCGGACTGAAAACCCTGTAGAACAAACTGTACCAATCTGTCTTGTTGCTGTCGGTTGTTTTCCGTCAATATAACGAACATATCTCATCAGATAGGAACCAGGAGCTTAATCGTTAATACACCGGTAAGTTGACTGTTACGGAAGCCTCTCCAAGATAAACCCTATGATTTTTCAAGAAATTTCTCCGAGTACACAGCCTTCCGAATCAACGGAATGCAATTTTGAGAAAGACAAAATAATTTAAACCATAGTCTCGATACCTCTTCCACGCAAATTAGTGGGAACCTGTTACCTCCAAGATTTTAGTTGGTATAGAGTGAATGGAAGGTGTATGTTGTCTTTAATTCACACGTGGAAAATGAGAATCCATTCTTAGCAACCCAG
>LOND01007567.1:0-14255 GCA_014220965.1 Paragonimus kellicotti | reverse complement strand
CTATCCAACAGGCTTAAAAAACTAGGTGCTCATAAATTTCGCCCTTCAAGCATGTAAACGTTCAATTAGTACGTCAAACGCAGATTAAGAAAGGTATCACGAAGCACTAACTCATGCTGACAAAGTGCCTGTCAACGTTCGTGCAAAAAGGTTTTGTTACTAAGTCAATAACACAAAAAAGGATGCTATGTTTCACTGAAGTAAGTGAATGTAAGTCGAGCCAACTCTCCCATTCTATGAAGTGTGAAATTTAGGAAGAACGAATTACAAGTTTGTTTTCAATAGGAATACACAGGGAGGAAAGCCGAGTGATTTTGTATGATACTGACAGCTGAATCCTAGGAGGTTACTCTCCTTCTGTAAATGACACGAAAGGAGAGCTCTATACAGTGATATCGAAACAAGTAAAAACGCATTTTCTTTTTGCACAAACGTTGACAGGCACTTCGTCAGCATGAGTTAGTGCTTCGTGATACCTTTCTTAATCTGCGTTTGACGTACTAATTGAACGTTTACATGCTTGAAGGGCGAAATTTATGAGCACCTAGTTTTTTAAGCCTGTTGGGTAGTAACTAATGACAGAATAAATTACTCGACGGTTGCAATCTAGCCATAATGGAAAGCAAAAGTGTGAAAAATTAAGCAAGATGAAATAAGGAAGGCAGTGGACAATGTTCAACTGTTTCAACATTGTTTTATGTCGTGTAAAGCTCTCAAGGAACAGTAATCAGTATGATACTAGTTGTGCAAAATGAATTCCAAAAACATACATGCAATTCAAGATAACCATTCAGATTAAACAGACAGATTGGAATAAATTAGTTCGAAATTTGCGCTGAATCAAAGTGAGGTCACTAATTCCGCAATACATAACAGAACCGCCTTTTCCTTCAAACAGATTGTCAATTTTTTAATACTGCAGATAGTAATTCTCTATCAAAACATACAGTCATAGAGTGGGATAAAAGTGTTCCTTAATGCGGCATAACCATATCGAGACAAAAGGTGTTTGAATGACTTTCGAAGGATATCGTTGTTTTTCCAATGGACCCCATAATGGTTTCACCATAACTGAAAGGCCTACAACTCTGCTCTGAGTACCGAAATTATTTTCACAAGCTTAACTCTGGCGGCAAATAATTCCGACGGCCAGATAAGGCGAATTCGGGCCTAAGACCTAAGGTAGAAACAGGTCTTATTTTTGATGTAATGTTTTATGGTGACTTTTGTTCCTTCATTTATATTTCATATGTAAAACTGTATTAACATGTTAAACTCATACTATTTACCTGCATAAAGTCGGTGGAGACAAAAACCTTTGTTAATTTCTTTCGGTGATTAACTCTCCTGAAAACATCCAGCTTTCTACTCAGTGTAACCTACATGTATAATCATTTGTGTAAACGTTGGCTCGTTCTGTTCGTCATAACTGTATCTAATTGACTCAGTGTCATCTTTTCACATGATGGATTCTACAATATCACTCAAGTTTTTCTTTATGAGAGACACGAAGCACTGTGTACCACGGTGAACAAGATTTCTTTACTGAAGTGGTTGACTGGAGTGACTGGACCTGACAAAGTGATTGGTGACCGAATGTTCGGTCCTTGCTTGGGATTGGCCTGATGTGGGTTATGTGCGTGTGTCAAATTCACTGCACTTTTTCAGCTCACATAGTTACCTCAATACAAGTAGCAATTTATTCGCCCTTGTTCAGCGAACATCTCTTCGATTATCTATGCCGACGATGTTACCTTAATCAGTCTATCTTATTACGCATTATCAAAATGTGTTCCATAAGCACACCTATGTATTACTTCACATTGACTGTCCTTACAAAAGTTATCCATTAATCCCGAAACATTGCTTAAGGGTTATTGACCTGTTGATTGTGTTGCTAACTCCCCCAAACTTCACCACAGAAAGGGACCAATTAATCTAGTGGAATTATGTCAGTTATGTATATATTCCATAATGTTTATCTCCGAACCAATAATTGACGACTGGTTTCCTCCTTTTTTGAGATGATTAGTAAGAAGTTGGCAGATTGAAACAAAAAACGATAATTTTGAATTTGCAAGTCCAAAAACATTCCCATCAAACCACTTATGTCATCTGTTTAGGTTTTGACATGGCAATTGCAATATTTGAAGTGTAAGTTGTTCATACTCTGTTCAGTTTGGTTGAACGACCCACCTCAGATGGCTAAGTTTACCACGACAGTAAGCTACACATCGATAAAGTATTTTTCTTATGTCTAGCTTGAAACTTGAAGTTTTATATAGAATGTCCGAAATCTCTATGAACTTCTGAACTGTTAGTCGATGCCCTTGTGTTCTCTTATATTCTACTGTTGGGTGATTGTGCTGGCCTTAATGTTATGGTTCAGTAGCTGTAGTCCAGATATCTTATCTTTTCCTCTGGCTTTAAATGTATTCAAAGTGCAGTTTAACGTGAACTCTTCTTTTCAACGGAAGGTGAAAACGTAGTTCTCCCTGAATCCTCTCAACGAAAACGATTATATTGACCACATTGTACATCAGTCGCAACTAGTAAATACTGAATGTCCAAATAAGCCTACTCAGTTTCACTTATGCCGCATAGAACTAGTACTTTACAAGGCCCGAGTAAAATCTGTGGTTTTACAACGTAAGAGGGCGTAGTTCACAACTAGCCGGAAACAAGCGAAAACTTTCTGGCTTGTTGACTGTTAAAGTAAAATCATACGTCCTAATATAGAGGGAGCAGATGTTTATATCTGTAATGATTGACCAAATTATGAACCACCACTACTGTTTGTGTGCGACCCGGTGGAATCTGCAGACCAGTGCAGTTGTCGAGACCACTAACAGAGTTATAAATGGATCGGTAAATGCAAAAATATGTATGTGTTGAGTTTAAGACATTACACTTCAGATGTCGCTCACATATGATCACAGTTTTTGTATTTCTCTAGGCTATTCAGTCAGCCTGTTACAAAAGCAGAAAAACTAGACCGAAGTTTTGCTTTTGTCAGCGCTTCCCAGCAAAGCATATTCTTACCACGACGGAGATTTGGAGTTTCATTTTGGAGTCTCTCACTTTTTCTCTTGAATATAAGTTAGTCTGTCTGATCTTCTCTCTATAGGAAACAGACAGTGCTTGTTAATTTCATCCAACAGCTCGGCGATTAGAATCGGAGTGAAATCTCCAACTTCGTTAAGCCTGTTGGGCAATATTTTAAATTACCGAAAAGTATCGGATAATTTACTTAGTTACAACTTGGAATGAAGAATAGCGTATTACCGGTTCCATAAATTTAGCCCTTTATCAGGTATGCGTGTCCAATGAATATCGAATACACATAGCAAATGCGTTGACAACTATAGAATTTCTCCTTGAACAATAACTCCTTTTAACAAACGCTTTCATCGTCAGTAAAAAATTAGTAAGAAATAGTTTCTTGTTCACCGAATTGGTACGTATTTGATTAACAAAACAATAAACTGATTGTAACGGATATGATATTCTCCTTCGATAAAGCGATGTTTATATTTTAACTATAACAGGAATAAACTCACCAAAACGGTCTGTGACCACCTCTTTTTCGAAATGCTTTAATATGCTCTCCCAATATCGTGTCTATAATATCAGAAATGTGAAAAATTAAAAAGTCACAAACGATAAGTAATGATCATTAAGACATGGTCAAGAGCGTAAACGCTGACATATAATGATCTTAGATTAATCGTTCAGCCTGCAGTGGCCTTAACAAAAATCAATAAATTACTGCACGCTGCAAAGAAGTAATAAACGTGAACTGAACTGAGATTACTCAGATCACAATCGAACACAGAATCACATTCAATTATACTAAATACCTTCATGAAAAACAGCTCACTGTACAGTTGAACATGCCTCTGCAGGAGAATGGAATGTCCTTATTGTGAAAATAAAATTGCATGATATACTTACAAAACGTTTGCGACCAAAACCATTGAGCTAGTCGTATCCTGGTGACAGATTAAACCAGAGGAATATTGCTGTTAAAACTTGACCTGATAATTAAATTTGTAGGTAAATTGACTTTCAACTTATATGATACGTTTCGAGTTCTGAAGTAGCTGTACTATTTATTTATAATTGTTTAACTGGAAACATTACTAGAGTGAAGAACTTGATTTTCTCTGATGAAGTGTGTGTCAAAAAGTGTACACAGTCTGTCTCACTGGTGGAAGCTTAAGCCTTCTTATTTCCGATCGGATCTAATCATCTCTGTAGTAGTTCATAATAGTGATCAATTTTAAAGGGAACTAAGTATTATCACATATTCGTTCGTTAAACAATATCTATTGAAAAATAGTGTAATTGATCAGGATAACAACAACATCTCTAGTCTGACCTAGGTTTGCGTTACAAATAGTGTTCAGCCGTATCTAAGCTGAATCATCTTCCATTGCCGGTTACAAGAAAGATGGTATCCCAAAGCCATTTGCTCCGAAAACCAACGAGGTAACAACACGACTGATGTATGCAAGGTTGTGTAAACTTTTGTTCAGTCATGTATAATCCTTCAATTGTGGGACGGATACTATTAGAAATTCTCAGTGAACTACGAAATTCAAAATTTTCCAATGTTAAATTTTCGTTATATTTAGATGTAGTAAATCAAGATTCTGAAATACTGTCGAACTTTCTTGAGAATAGAGTGCTGATCTATCAGTTAAGATTGAGACAACTGTTGGTAGATGAGCTACATAACGAAAAAAACAGGAAAACTAACCTGAGCGATTACAGTGGATAAAAGGACGATGAAAAGTCCAATTCGAAAATGAATCTGTTGGAGGTTGAAATGAATAGATCGAAAACAGATCGCATTACGTGGATTAAAACAGATCTGAAATCTTACTATATAAGCTGCAGCTTGCATTTAAAAATGACTGACTCATAACAGCGAACGGAATATTTCGTGGATAGAGTTACTTTCCGTAAGCCAGCTGTGTAGTTCCCATATACAATAGCTGAAGGAGGTGCTGATCACATGAGAAAAGTCATGTCCCTGGGCAAAACCTGTGAGTGCGACAATAATCACATTCTGCAGCATTCACATAATTTGACTGAAGTTACTTAAGTGGAGAACTCAGTCAGGAGTATTATTTAGAGTTCAGTAGCTAGCAGTCATTTTCAGTCACGATGAATCGGTTCTGGCGAGTTAGCAATGTGTTGTCATTGGATTTATCCACTCAGGCAGAAAAACTGTACAGCAATACAATAAGTGACGTAAACATATCAGTATTTTACACCGAAAAGTTCTACATATGTTTTGGAAATAATCTGGATAAGCGGATGGGTCAAGTGATTATACTAAGCTCAAGCGCCAAAGGTAGAGTTGTTGTGATAATGTGAAATATTGTTCTTTCAAATGGATAAGCGACAGGCGGATTGAAAACGATAACGCACAAAATGCTGATGTGAGAAGGTTCGAAAGTTTTGTAGAGGTTCACTACTTTTCCTCGTTAGCCTGTTCTTCAAGTCTTGGCTACACAGGAAGCATGTGAAAACAGTTCGACCACAAACGCACTTGAGAACAAATACCTGTTTGATCTCAGTAACTTAGCATAGGCTCTAAAGGCACCTCAGAACGAAATTCCCATCATAGTCTTCAGTATGGTATTGAAAGATATGGAATGGAGAGTTGATCATGTAATTAATACATGAAGTGGCAATACGAATAAATGCTACGTTAATATGTAACAAGTGTCCGGCCCCCAAAGCTTCCATCATCATACCTGTTTAAGTATCATTTAGCCTTCTTATATAATTGTCAATTGCCTACTAAATTTGATGGAAAATTCTACTGGAATGCTTCTAAAACCTTCGTTTTCGTATCTTACATGCTTGTGTTTATTAGGTTTCAAGTTCAAATGTTGGCCAATCATACTTTAAGGCACATGCTTTTGAACTGGTGTCGTATTCATGGTGTAAGCTTTGCTGATTTGTGTCGCATGAAAATTCCCTTTGCTGTTCCTTCTGGTTTGTCAAAGTGACTTATGAAGTAAGTTTTGTGTTCACTTTGGGATGTTTGTTTAAATTTTTGAAAAGTCCATATTTGCGTTCCTTGTATATGTTTACTGCTGATATCGACCACCAGATTCGAGGTGCATGCATGATTGATTTGAACTCTTTATCGATTTACGGTCGTCGTTATTTATCTACACGTTGTTTGAAAATGGTTCATTCGTGAAACATGTTCATATGAAAACTTATATCCGAATATACTAAGTCCACTTTATATCCGTTGGTTTTCACAAACTTGACTCCCCGCTGATGTCATTTCACTTCCGCCGGCTAATGCATTACGTTGAACGTGTACAGAACAGATCACAAAACAACTGCATTTGAACAGCTAATAGCCTGTGAGTGTGTATCAAGTCCTCTCATGGTTAGTGATAACTCACACAACTGAAGAAAACGTGGTTGGAGAAGTAACATATTCTACTTAGTGTCACCTCAAGTATGTCCATAACGTGTCCGATGCTGCAAAACTTTCAATTAAACAGTTTACAAAAAGATATCTAATTAACACTGAACAGATATCTACATTTTGAAAAAATAAAATGTTGACAAAATGAAAGTCTCCGATCGATGATCACCGCCGTATTAGCGAAAACATTTCGAAGTTTAGCAATTTCCAGTTGTTAGCATGCATGGGTTATGCCAAAACTCGCCATAGAGTGAGCAGTATAACTGAAAATGAGAACACGCAGAGTGAGCTAAATATACTACGCTGATGGCTCACAGAAAACCGTCTGACGTTCACAGCGTGATGTGACTCATCTCCATCATTCCAACGGCATAGATTGCATTTTAGAAGAGAGGAGTTGAGCACAAAATTATACAGAAGCACAACTTAGACATGATCACTTCAAGCCGTCTTAGCTCATTTAGCAAAAGTCATTTCATGCTCAAGAATGCTACATCGGTATTCGAATTAGTCGTTAGGCTGATTGAACAGTTCCACGCAGACTGGGTCACTGATACGTCCAGTTCTCTACAGTGCCTCATGTTGAGCTAAATACCCAAGCTTATCGTCGTTAGTTTGTGAAAGACGTTAGTATTATTGAGAAAAGTGAGAAGATACAAAGTACAAACGCAAGATGGATTACGACTTTATGTTTTCTACCATATCTAGAGAAGAGCGAATCAGTGCAGCTGATAACGTGCTGCTACGTATGTCAAGGAAAACTTGATTTCAGTATGTGAAACCTTCCATCAACCTCAGCGTCCTTCAAGAACATACATTTATCTAGTGAAAACAACTCTCCAAGCTAGAAGATCAAATGGACTTGCAGAGAATATTCTTTTAGATTACGGATGTGTCCAGTCTGATACAAATCAGTACGGTCTGTCGAAAGTGCATCATCCATAACTGAATTCAAACGGAGAATGGACGCAAATGTATTCGAGATATCAAGTGGAGTATGCCAACAGCTTGATCGCCGGATTGGTTATTGCAGTATGAAGATACTGTTGACCTTCCACTTCCGATTCAGGCCAGTAGTTGTCTGTTGTATGTTATAGTGCAATTGTCGTTTGCTTGATAAGCACAGTTTGTGACTCCATTTCTCTCATTATTCTCTGATTTTCCGTCTTGTAATCGTTCTACTGCTAACCCTCTGTCAGTGAAGCAATTTACTGTCTTGTTTGTCTAAAGCAAATTGCCAAATAAAGATTTAGAAGTATATTAGTTTCCTCCGTTTCTTCTAACCTATTGAGCTTCCACGACCCACAGGAATTCCGCGAAATTCCTAAGTAAATGCAACAGTTGCAAACGTTTTTTGTGGTATTCAACTGACATCTATTAGCAACCCTTGTTAATTATCACTTACGGTAGCTTTTATAAGCCTTTCATACTAAGCAGTCGGGAAAGGGTTGACTGTGACCGTACATTCTTATCAAAACCGGAGCAAAGTAGAACATCCTAGTATTAACCCGTGTGACACAATACTCCATTGTAAACTGAAGTTATCTTTGTTTAATTTGACAACAAGACGACGATCTTTGTGACAGTTTCTCAGTTAAACATGTAGAGGATTTTCCGCACCATAACCAAGCAAGGCTTCAAATCCGCTTCTCGAAGGTAACCTGTTGGCTGTTCAATTCCTTAATGTTCACATCAAGAACAGTGTGCCAACTTTCTGTGATTGTTTCTTGTCGAATTACTCTAGTCATGCTTCTTTCAGTCCGGAAGTAATCACTATGAGTTCATGTGTTTGTTGGTATATTGTAAGTCTGTATCACTCAGACAGTGTTAACGGCATTTCAATTGTGGTCTCCTTCATTGTAGAGAAAAGCAGTTGAGCATACCTGAACCTCGAAAGTCACTTGGCAACCAACCTCATGCTGACAATATTCAACTAGTAGGCGAGATTTCGGTCTTCTTTAGATTTACTCAGTTTTGCGTTTATTGCTATGTTGACAGGGTCTCTTTTAGTAATAAGTAGCTGGAGATTTGTATGAATAAA
The DNA here is from genome assembly GCA_014220965.1 of Paragonimus kellicotti. NCBI lineage: Eukaryota > Metazoa > Platyhelminthes > Trematoda > Plagiorchiida > Troglotrematidae > Paragonimus > Paragonimus kellicotti. Next base: position 5,751 of record LOND01007567.1, on the reverse strand, counting down.
GTTTAAAAATTTGTCTGGTTTCGTTTGCCTGAAACCCCAGTGATCGTTTAGTCGTGTCATAGACCTGCCAAAACATAACTCGATATACCACCGCATGTAGTTTCGCGAATGATATCTTCTCGTTATTATGATCTACTGGTTTTTAGAACACTGCAGCGATTAAAAGTATGTGTTTCGACATGGATGGTTGACATGGGTGAACATATAAATGTGTCACGATCATTTTCATAACATTTTCCATTATTTTCCGTAAGTTAAACTGCCTTCAAGGATGTTTCTATGTGGCAACAAGGAATGATATAAATTATTTGGATGCTAAAATCAGTCACTTAATGACTTATTGTTTTGTAAACTAGTGCCTGTGACCTAGTGATGTCGCGTGCATTTGTTAGGACTATGATAACAGTAGTCTGCAAGACTCGCCGTATTCTGTGTACATTGTTACTGGTCACATGAAGACGTGTACGTTAGGGATCATATACACAAAACACCTATCAAGGGCCCGTGTAGACGAGACAACCACTACACAAATCCAGAAAAATATAGACACATCTTATAACTTGAAGCGGAAACAAAGCAGTCTCTGTCGTTGCTTTTCGAAGATCTTTAACATAACATGCGACATGTAAAGTATAATTTTGCTCTACTATAGTCATCATAATGATACACTTCGCGCTGTAGATTATTTCCAAATATTTCGAAGATGTTCATGAATTTGTTATGAACGTATCAACAAATTCCTATTGGGAATTCATTATCCTTAGCACAAAGAATTTGAGGTTTGCTTCTTCTCCAAATACGCATTACATATTAAAATGCTACGTGAACAGTAAGAGCTGCAGTATTATCCAGACATTTGCAGATGAGTATTTACGGGGTCCAAAGTGATTCAGATAACAAACCTAGAAAGTCTTCACGTGGATTGATTTACTTCCCTCGGTACAACCTTAATGTACCCTGAAAGACGTTAGCTGGTTCCTGTATTTCCTGCTTCTGCGGAAGAATAGTTCGTGATCCACTCACAATTTCACTCTCTTGGCTAAAATTTGAAACTTCATGCAGGAATACTAAAGTAACTGGAATAGAGATAAATTACAATAGACACGCTGTTTTTTTTAAATTCTGCAAAACACAATAGTCCGCTTATTTCTGTCAATAAGTGCCAAATGATGACAACGACTTTTGTGTTTTACCAATTCCTAGGATACAATTCATTCAAAAAACCTCGTAACGCTTCTCCAAGTTGATCTGTCCTCAGTGAACGACGTGACCATTGTATTTTTTTCATTCTGATGAGAAATGGTGCAGATGTCTAGAATGACCTGAAGGACAGACGTCTGGTCCCATTTTCTAGTCTACCAGCAGGTAATTTGACTTTCTCATCAAAAGGTTTTACGCCTTAAATGTGTGCAATGTGTTAATTAATGATAATGAAGAGCAGAGTAGGAAGAGTGGATGGAAAACTCAGTTTGGTCACCTGGCTGCTGATTAGCAAAAAGTAGCAGAACAGTACAACTGTTAGTAGTTTCCATATGGCCGACAATCAGGGGGATGGAATTTCTTAATTTTGAAAAGATAACCACTTTTTTCACTTCCCGTTGTGTTGTCGTAACTGTTACCATTAGTCTGAGGTCATGTTGTGACTGAAAGAAAAGTCCGCAGTTGTAAACAAACTGATTTGACAACATGATTGACAGTTTTATGTGTATGACAGTGTAACTAGTGCAGACGGGACAAGTGTCTTCCATGAAAACCACATTATAACTTAGAAAACGTTGTGCATAGGACGAAAAATTCCACCCATTTGAACTTTGACCAAAGAGGAAAGACTGAAAAATTAGGTTAACCCATAACAGCCCGGTTGCCTTTAACTTGAGTTCTGAATACTATATTTTCATTATGGATGAGACCCAATTGTGAAAAGTCAGGGCTTCGGCTGGATTCGAACCAGCGACAGAAACACCATGCCTGAACGCGGCAAGCGCTCTACCAGCTGAGCTACGAAGCCACGCCAGAAGCTCGGAAATTTCACATTTGGACTCGGTTACCCACCCGCCCCACTATCTCATATGGAATCCACCAAATGATCCAGTGGACCGACTGCCCTGGCAGGATTTCTCAAACAGTTCACGCTGGAATCCACCAACGCCACTGTTGAGCATAGAGCGCTTGCCGCGTTGAGGCATGGTGTTTCTGTCGCTGGTTCGAATCCAGCCGAAGCCCTGACTTTTCACAATTGGGTCTCATCTATAATCATAAAATCTGCCAAACTACTACGTTTTCAGTTGCTTCAGTGGAAGCACGCATTGGGTTTTCGCCCAATGAACATGAGAGCTAACTTCGGATCCGGATTTCAGAGGTCATAATCACTTTCTTGAATCCGGTACTTTTTGAATTAATCTTAAGTACTGAGCTGGAAAGTGTTCAGTCGTAGGTACTCATCCAGTGGACTTTGAACAAAAGTGTTTAAGCAGATAAAAAGAATATAAAGTTATATTAAACTTAAGAGGCAATATCCTTCAGATATGGTAAATCTGATCGTTTTGTGAATACGTTTGAAAATCTTTTTTACTGTATTTATCGCGGACTAGATACTCAAGAAGTAGCATCATCTGTATGTATGTGTCAGCTGCTCGGGCCTCAAACTGACGACGAGCCTGCGAAAAAATGAATAAACTGAATGAACACGGTTCGTGATGGGGGCGTAAATAAACACAACGTATTCTTGAGGATTGTTGGTCAGAACTCACGAAGATATACTGTATCCCCTTTCACCAGACTATAAAATTGAACCAGATTGTTATAAGCATATTGATGAACGCTTTATAAGCCTAAAGATTTTAAGGAGAATATTGGCAAACCCATTTGAATTGTACTATGTCAGTCGGAGGAAAACGGTACACGAAAAACGAAAATATCAGGCTTCTTTATTATTTCACTGATGAGTAGTAGGGGATTTTGTTTTTCATATAGATTGAACATCACCCACAATTGATCGCAGCTGTCGCATTCCCATAGACTTTCCAGTCGGCCCCTTTCGAAAAGAAGCACTAGACTCGAGTTTAGTTCTCCCTTATGAGTGTCTATGCACTGGCACAGGACTGGAATAGAATGAGTTGATATAAATGGATTAATCTTGAAGGTGACGCGTGATATGAGAAATGCAAAGGTCTGTGAAAACTTTTGATATTGATTGAACACTGTTATTTACGGAGACGTGGACGTTAAGCAAATCAATACCAGGTTAGGTTCTGACACTGATTACCTTTCAATTTCAAACTTTTGTGAAATTCAATTTTAGGTTACTGGATGTAAACTTTTGGTGGATCTACATGATGGCAATTTCGGAATGGAGCTCGTACTGGAAACATTCAGTAAAATGTGCTTAACTACTTCTCCTTTGGTCATCTACCGTCCCTTTCAAAGGTAATTTTTTTATAAATTGCCTTATTATGTATTTTTTAACGGTACTTGACTGGAAATGTGACATGGAGAATGTCTTGTACAAGTGGTGTCTAACTGTCCGTTTTATCCATCCACGTGTTATTTAATTACCTTTACTAAACTGGCAACTTCAATTCACCAAGTACGCCTCTTGAGCTTCAAATTTCCTCCACAATAATCTGAACACGGTAAGGAACACATAGATGTCTCATAATTTCAGTTTTCGTTTAGAATGTCAATGTTTTCCTTCGATTTTAATCAACGTCTAGGACTATCGGGCGCCTATTTCAGCTTGTTCGTCTGTTATTCTAATAGTGCATTCACGAGGGCAGGCATCAAGTACTTTCAGCTGCTTGTTGATTGGAATAGCAAAGTGAGTGGTTTAAACCTATTTTAAAGTATGCATCTGGCAAACCTTCAAACGCGCCTCAAACGAAATTTGTTCTCTTGTAACGTTTGCAACATCAGGGTAATCTTATACGTCTGGGAGGTTTTTTGATCTATGACTTGGGGATTTCGCAGCAAAGTGATGTACCCTTATTCAAAAGTTAGTGAATCTTCTTTATAAGTTTATTGTATTCCGTTTTTTTGCTTTTCGTTCCTTTTGATAACTTCACCTGCTAGAATGTCTCTTGTCATCGTTAAAGTAAATTACGATTTGAGCCGTAGGCGAGCCATGCCTATTTAAGAATAAACCGCAATATTGACTACTGCAATTATTCTTCTATTTCAGTTCATGAGGAGAAGGCAGTCTGTTCTACTAGATATTTGTTCGAAAACCAGAACGGTGTTTAAAACGGGTAAGTGAAATTTAATCATTGGAACGTTCAACCACTTTTGGCAAAATGACCTCAACGAATGACCAGAGACTAGGGCTAGGAAGAGTTCATTCGGTCCGCGTATCAAGATAGACTTTTTACCTGTCAGTTCTCAGTTGTTCACATCATTATGAGCATTATCGTAAGACTGAAAACATTCCGAAACGTTGATCAATTCAGATCAGTGTCTTTAGAATTCGCTGAGTTTTACGAATGTCACTGAAGGATGGATACGGACAGGATCGGAGACATCCTGAGGCTCGCTTAGCCCGGTTAACTGGGTCTCCTCCATAGGATGAGCGAAAACCGCATTCCGAAGCAGCTGCTCAACAAGCAGATAGATGCAGTTAAGCCATATCCTGGTTGTCAAAAACGTCTCCTGGTCTTATTCTTTTGGGTTTACACTGGATTATTGGTGCGTGGGTGGAACCACAGTTGGTGAAGGGGAAGCCGCTTCCGGCAAGTGTTATACGCAGGCCTCCTCTGGTTTCGGGCATTTAAACACGGTAATCCAAAACGGATACCGCCAGACGTAACAAATTTTAATTAAATTCAAACAGTTTATTGATGTTCCCTAAAACACATTAGTGCATCAATTCCTGCTGTCCAACAGAACGGCCAGTTTTCCGTAATGCACCATGATGTACACTCAAATAGTTAGAAATTACTGATGAGTAGTAGGGATTTTGGTTTTCATACAGACTGAACATCATCCACAATTGATCGCAGCTGTCACATTCCCAAAGACTTTCCAGTTGGCCCCTTCTGAATGGGGGTCTACTTGAAAATCTTCTGAAGTAGTTTAAGGCAGTATGTCGTATGCTCCTTGCTCTCTGGAACCCGTCTTATGCTCAACACTATCGGGTTGTAAGTTAAAATCTTTTTCTTTTCCATGTCCGTCAGTTGATCGTCTACTGGTATGATATTGGCAGAACGCATGTAAATTGAAGCACTAGTCGCACAGGGATTAAAAACATGGTGAGTTCGCTCTAAGTCGACCGGAATAGGGGACTGATAACTACAATATTGACTCAGTGAAGGCTTACTTCCAACTTCAACACCGTAGACATCTATATGACCACTAATGTTCAGTCAGCCTTTCAGCTGAACTGAACAACAGCAGCCTAGGCTTAACTTACAGCATTGTCGCAGCTTTGCACCCAGCTTTCTATAGACTGAATATTTCATAGATGATATATAAACAAAACCAACCAACTGTGTTGCAAAGCAACCTGAATTTTTGTCCAGAAAATTGAACACTGGCAATTTGGCTAAATATAAAAAAGATATAATCGTCCTCAGTGGTGTTGGTGCAGCCAGTGTGAACGCGTTGAGCACTCCTAATTAAGAAGTCTAACAACATGGTCACCTAGCGGGTTTTATATGACACAGTGTGTTGGGTCGGCAACTGCATCTAAATCTGAGGTTTCTGTTTTCCCGTTTGGCTTTGTAGCTCAACTGGTACAGCACGCTGGTTTTAGGCATTTTG
>LOND01007564.1:11379-22755 GCA_014220965.1 Paragonimus kellicotti | reverse complement strand
AAGGTGAATGACCGGGCTGGTTTGTATGGAATGCGCTTCGCAACTTTAAAGTGCAAACGGTCGCTTCAAGATTGGGGCATTCCCAGTCCAACCTTTGTTAACACAAGCAATGCAATGGAGGCTGTGGACACCGTCGCATACTAGGGTATCACTATCTCGTAGGCTTGTAATATTGCTGATGAAATATCAGCGGGAATAGCGAGGACACGAGTTGTCTTTGTCAAACTGCGTCATCAATGGCGTCGAAAAGACGTTCGGTTGTTGCTAAAAGGAAGGGTATGTCATGATTGTGTACGTTCTGTTTTGCGCTATCGTTCGGAGACGTGGCCTGTTCGCAGCGAAGATGTCAACCGACTTGCTGTGTTTTATTATCGTTGTCCCATCAGTTAGCCCACATTAAGTGAACTGATCGCGTGAGTGACATAGCCGTTCGTCGGCGCGTATTCCGAAACGCTTGGGATGAGCGACCGCTTTTTCAGCTACCCACGTTGCACAGCCTACGATCGTTGGGTCACGTTCTCCGTATGCCAGCTGAGCGATTACCGGTGACGCTCGACACTATATATTGGGAACCCCGACCAACAATGGGGTGAAACCAGGTGGTGGTCAAGTGACAACGTGGTCACGAAATGTGAAAACCTCGACTATTCCACTGAGCCTCCGTATCTAATGTATTCCTGATCACTCCAATCGCTGGTAGGAAGCGCCATCTGATATGGTGGTTTGCCGCAATCAATTACATACCTGTATACATACCATTTCTAGTTCTTCCGCTTAGTTTCCCTTAATTAGCTATCAATCTTCTTAGTAACGTTTTCCTCTGGAATATTCTACGTCGTCGTTGAAGTGAGCGGTGGCCCGAGCCACGGTATCTTTTGGTCAGGCTCATGGCTGCTATGATTATTATGATGATAATGAATGAATCGCCTTTGTTAATAAATAGTTAATGTGGATTTGTAAGGTGATCCGTGTGTGAAAATTCCGAACTTCGACGAGAACTAGAAAGGCGATGGAACTCATGCGCTTCTATCAGGTGGACTCCGTAATCACACAGAAATCTCGGAACATCTCAAGTTTTAACTCCAAGTCAATATTGCTTATTAGTACCCCGTATTTTGCTTTCGTGTAATACATATATACTGAGTAACAATGCAAGTCAGCCACACCAATCTGACATTTGTCTGTTTGTGTTGGAGAATTAGATCGGTTGCTCTTTCTGTGAGTGGTGCAAGTTTCCCAATAAACTCTTTTTTCAACAATTTAGCATGAGCAGTGGCCTCTCTTATGTAATAGCGACTGCATTTATCCCCGATTGACCTCGATATATCCAGTTATTATTCCTCGATTTTTTTTACCTGGCACCGATTGTTGATTTTGTTGTACTGTAAGTCATCTGAATGAAAATGAAGATTGTCAGGTGACAGACTTTCATGAGTGTTTCTGTTAACGACCCCATACATAACAATAACGGTCACAGTGGAATTTGTTGATGCGGACATCTCCATGTGCCATTCCACTACGCAGCTCGTTTGGCTTAGTTGCAAAACCCCGGATCAAGCGGACTGCCGCAGAGGAAAAGTTAACATTGATACATAACACAAACGACGTCTGGACTTGCTCTTATCAACTCTGTTAGGAGATTGTGAATTCGCAATATGCTTGACAATGACGCTGTCAGATATAGCACGGTAATTTAATCCGTGCGGAAAATTTGTCCTGTCAAATTCATTATTATCTCTTCTCACCTATGATTGTTCGTTGCTACCGATACCTGCCCTAGATAATGCATTACATTTGCCGTCGTATAGTGACTGACTATTTGGCAACGTTTACTTATTTTCATCTCTGTGTGTCTCCTGATTGACAGCTATTGCTTCGTCAAGGCTGAGCGGAAAGACACAGTTGACACCGGCGAAAGTAGTTGGCAATCCGACAGACTTCTGACAGCTGTATCCCCACTGTACATCTCTACTCTCATTAAAAGTCCGAAATGCCATCTAGTGAAGGTGGAGACCGTTTTAAAGGGAAAAATAAGTTACAGCACGAGTTAATTTCTCATGCCTTCCATTTTCATTGTCCACTGTCTATTGCGATCATTTCCTGAACTCAGGCCCTTGCGATTCACGCGATCGTTGGAAAGGTGAATTCAGTGGTGCGATTACTGTCATTGTTTTACTGGACTGGCTGGTGGAACTATTTATTTTAATTTACCCTGTTACTATTTGCTGTTGATCATTTATGTTTGGATGTTAGTTTTTTATGCTTTGGTCCTCTTCGGCTGTCGCTTGTTGTCATCTCATTTCTCTGATCTGTACTCGTTTTGTTTTCCATAGCTGGATTACAGTTAAGCATCTGTGTTCCTGTGAACGATGACGATGAACTCTTGGCTCTGGTTGTGGAACAAAACGATTCGTGCTCCAGAATAAAAATAAGTGTATATTTCACTCAACAATCACGTTTGGACGCAGCATTTAGTGACTAACAACATTTATTCAGACTTTCACACTTCTGAGTTGTTAGCCTTCCTAATGACTCCAGAAAGCGACCAACTCTCGATTGGTAGCTGATACATGTCTTTTGGCAGAATGATTTGACTTTACCATCCACAGTGTCACGCGTTGTTCACTGCCCTTTGATCTTAGTTTCAAGTGAATTTTGGTGAACGAATGCAATTCAGCAACATCTGTTTAGCACCTCTCTTCTTTTTAAGACATTATTTTTTTAGACAAAGCCTGATGTAACTATTTTTCAGAGACGATCCAACATTGAACATTTTGGAAGGAGGAGGTTTATTCTGTCTCCAAATAAGGTTTGCGGGCGGTTATTGCCCCGGAATACTTATTTATTTAATGGATTCAAGCAGTCAGTTCCTCCTCTGCTGGCACTTGTTTCACCTAAAAATGTATTTGTGTTGAGACATCGTTATCCACGCGCTAACTTTTAATATATCGACTGGTCAACCAAAGTCCTTGAGTGAACAATCAGCAGCAGTTCAGCTGTCGATTGATATGTTTTTCACTGATATTTAATTACTACTGAGCAATCATTTAGGCATTGTATGAAAACAGTGGGTATTGTGAGCCCTGGGAACGTAGTATAGTCACTCTTGTCTCTGTCGTTACTGAGAAAGATTTGAAGCAAGCGTTGATAATTGGAGAGCTTCCCAGGCGAAAATCAGGAAATCGGTTCATTTCACAGTACTCGCGGCAGGTTAATGTTAACGATACCGATTGCAACAACAACAGTTTGGTTTATTCAGTCTGGATGAACAGATATTCATTCAGTGGACATGGTCGTTATACGAACGGTAACAAAGCTACCAATTTATAGTCTTATAATATAGTGAGGGGAAAAAACGATGAAAATTGTTGTAGAAGTAATCGTCAACTGACCACTCCTCTAAATCCGTATTTTCTTGTGTTGGCTATAACGACAGTATACGGGCCGAAGAATAACTGTGAACTGGATTGCGCTACGACACGCGTTATCCTGTGTTACTGTGGGAGACGCATTTGGCGAACACGCCTTGGAGATTACAACACAAGCATGAGGAGAGCCCAATTGCCAAACTGTTACATGTGCTGGGGTGATTGGAAGTAAAACAGTCAATGAATAAGGTGGAATAAGGTTTCCACTTGAAACGGAGGGATATTTGATCGAGCTACGCAAAATAATAATAAAAGTTAGGGTAACATAACTAGAGAGCAGTGAATCAGTTCGATAACACAACGCACACTGAAAAGCTTTTTCTAGAATGAAGAAGACTTATTACGATTGCAAACGATCTACCGAATAGATAAAAGTCTAACTGTAAACGTCAGTGATTGGTAAGACTCTCGTGATCAACCGAAACGGATAAACACGGATTGCACAGCTCTACTCCGTTCAAGACAACAGAGAAACAACCTGATACCCGAGTCAGAAACAGGATACAAGCGATGCGCTTCAGTATTTACAGGTGAATTATGGCCTTGATCTGCATTGGTTTAGTAAAAGATGGATGAACTGAGGAGTAGACGCTAGGGATGAATATTTGAAAGGATGACACGGTAAACCAACATTCACAAATCATGGAATGTCTTTTGAGTATACCTTGAAAAGTAGATGCTTTCTGGGGAAGGTGGGACTTTTCCCGACATTATTATACTGTGGCTAGGTGAGATTTTGATGTTGGTGTGATGGTTGATCCAACGGATGTGGGAGTTCAGTGAATGTGAACATTTATTGGTCTTTTACTCTTTCGATGGGCAAAATTCGCGTCTAGACATTTTGCTAAGCTTATTATAAGTTAAAGGATTTCAAGCTTTTTACGAGTCACATGATTGTGTGTTCGATCCACGGCTGCCGCGGTTTCTACTGTCTGGGTGTCTAAACAACAGCACATGTGTCACATGATAGCAAACACTTGTGACTTATGTTGTAAACCCTTGAAAAAATACACTAGTTCATCCACGGAATAGTAATGCGCTCTTCTTCGTAATACAGATAACGGAAAATCGTGGTCCCGAGAATAACGCGACTGTCCCCGTTAATTGCTCCCGAGACAAAGCAAAAGACGGATGCAGAAAGCAACTTTGTTCCGCTCCAAAAACGTGTGTGACAAGGAGAAAATTACAGGGTATTTATATGGTGCATAACGACCTACAAACATTCTCGAATCAGAAAGATCGAAGGACAGTTACCAAAAATAATAGTTAAGGTCACTAAGCCACCAATGAACATAGCGGAATAAAAATCAGGCAGGTAAAAAAGTGGCGAGGGTTAGCTCTCGATAGTTCTAGGAATTTCTGTTCATTCTGATTGGGAATAATCGTTTTCTCGAGGAACGAGACAGTTTTGGATGGAAAAAGTAGGATTCCCTGACGTATTTGTTGCACTAATCCGACCCGGACACTTGTACATGTCGATAAATGTGGCTATCAGAGTCCAGAGCTTTCGAAACCCTGGGTTAGGTTTGCCAGCGAATCTAGTGGCTTGCGTGGTAGAATTCACCTTTTTCCACTCATGAGTGATCACCGAGAATTTGCACAGGTTGATTAAAGTGTTCTCCGTTGCCGTAAAATTTAGAACATCTTTCTGTTAATCATGGAACTGCATTATTGCGCTGGATTTCGCCTAATGTAGCAGATGTGTCATTGCTTCACATAGAAAATGTTCGGTAAATTAGAACGTTGGGTTTCTAATTTTCCTAGCCTTGCTTGTTAGTGTGAGAAGCGTTTCAGTCATGTTGAGACTTGACATTCTGAATTCAGAGGTAAAAGGTGATATCCGCCGGATACCCCTATTCGCTTACCGCTTGTTGATATAGGTTGAATGAGATGTGGAGACGAACTGATCGATAATCCTGTATTCCGAAATTCTTGGTCACCCAACTTTTTCATCATCCTTGCCCATTCTCACTCACTGCGTCGCGGATGACTTGATAGCATTGATGGTTTAATTATATAAACCTTTTGAGCTACTGTGATAATTCAGTAGTTAAATTCCATCGTTAAATTGACACACCATTTTAATCTGTGATGTCATGTTCAGACGCGTACACTACAGAGCAGATCTACTGTTAGCGTACATCTGCAGGAGATCACCCATAAACTCAATATTCGCTGGGTATGCATGTCTAGCGTGGTTTATCCACACTGTTCCACACTAACTATACTGGTGCAACTGTTGCACACACGTAACCCCGGTTCTGAGTTTTGAACAATGCACTCGATTTTCATACGGTGTACCGTTACTGCTTGCCATTCAAGAAGCTCTTTAAATCTTGTAATTGATGTACTTTTTGTCTAATCTTTGTCTCTTTAGTTTCCTGTTATCATTTCACTTTTACAGACTAGTCACTCTGCGTGCTGAATTTGAAGTTGTCGAACGGCAAGCGGAGTTACGGATCAAGGCGTTAGAACATGAACTAGCCAAAGAAAAAGTAGGTGTCGATGCGCAGTTGTCGTATACATTGTCCGTTCTACATAATCACCTGTCATTGCCATTCACGCGACCCTTGTTTTATTTTCGAATTTGGTATCGTTTATGCGATATGTCTGTAGCGCAGAATGCTTGAATGCCGAGCCGTTTACTTCTTTAAGCTAAACAGGAATGTGTTCTATAGAATTGTCCATTACTCCGATATGTTAGCCTCTCCAAGCTAACGAACTAGTGGAAACCTATCTAAATTATATGAATCTTCACTAGATTTCGATGCAAACTCCTCGGACACCGCATCACTTACTTCCAACCATTAAGATGTTGATTCAATTCTCGATTGATCCAGAGTTTAGGCAGCTCGTCAGTATTTGTGACACCAAACTGTTTGGGAATATGCTTTACTGTTCTGTACGCCTAAGTCGTTTTTAGTCCGATATCTGACCTACTTTCTGTTCACTGTTGGCTACTTTTGAGTCCTCGTTTCGCCTCCCTACCTGACGAATCCAATCATTAGAATATTTTGCCACGATTCACTGGCTTTTATATTTTCATGATATGCATCCACACTCTCGTGTTAATGTACTAGAAGCAGGTTGTTGATTTCTAAGGCTTTTACAATGCAAGGCAGCGCACATACAATGACTAATGATAAACGAAATGAGAGAGGCGGTGCATCATGTCAATACATGAAGTTGTCACTTAGGTGACTGCATGGTAACCGCAGTAGCTAATCTGCTTGTTCACATCGACTCTGGTGCTCACTAGAATCATTCGTCTGATTGCTATTGATCAATTTATTTGTTAACATTCAACTATGTACCTATGTTCACCACGTGATCCATGTCGGTTAGCTGAGTCAGAATTGCGCTGCTCTGAGTCAGGCCGAGTGAATCTTTGTTGCGTTTATCCTGCTGTCCGGTTAGTCACCTAAGAAAACTTGTTTCAAAGGGTTAGGGTGAGGAAGGTACTCAGAATATTATCAGGTATCTGAGCTAATCGCACTGGACATACTCGCATTGGTGAACAAAAAGCTGGATTCTGCTGACGGACTGGTCAAGCAGTATTTGATAATCCATGTCTATTAGTCGTGGAACCATGTCCTTCTTACTGAGAAGTCCAATGAATTTCCCGCCAAACGGTAATTGTAATCTTCGAAAATGTGTTCGTTTTCCATAACGCACTCTTCACCTTTGGGAATCCCTTGGAATCGGTTGTCGATGTGTTCTTCATCTATCGTTGAGACTGCTCTCCGTTTGCTTTCCTGCAAACGTAGTGTGCCTTCACTTTTTACTGTCCGTAGTGATCACGCCCTTACAATTATTCCAGATATCCTCATACTTTTCGAGTGCCCCGACTTTCCGAATGGGGACCTCTTGGTGGCTTCCTTGATCGATGGCTCATTCATTGTTTTCACCATTGAAACTAAAAATCTACATAGAATAAGTCAACCGTCCAAGTGATGGGGCGAACTACGGAACGACTGTATTGACCACAAAAGACATTTGACCTAGGAAGTTGTTGCCAGTCATCGTTATCATAGGTGAGGATGCGACATTATAAGCGTACGCATTGCTTCATGTAGCTGGCGTGTTTTGACGCCCGTTGTTAGTCGCCTCGAGTCAGCTTCTTTGTTAAGGTGTACCGTGCGAACAATGCGCTCATCGCATCTTGTTTTCAGTCTCTCGGACGCACGTCGTTTTTTCCATTTCTTGCCTCACTACTTGGTACTACCGCTGAATAATGTACAACGCAACGACCACGCACGGTACTGTATCACACACATAGAAAGTGCATTGCATTCCCATGTTGGTATGGACACTTGTGTTCGTCTAACTAATACGCATTCTATTCTCTCTCACGAAAGATAGACGCCGCGTGTGCGTGCGCACTCCATTTGCGGCATACGTCGTTTTCAATTCAATAGCGTAAGCAATGGCTGAAGTTGTAAATGAATTTAGAGGCTCGCGACACCTGCCATTACGTCCTTTTTAAAATCTATGCTTATAAAGACAGGTCTTTTCTTCACTGGTTATCGTTTTCCTTGTTGTGTATATTCTTTCGGATAGTGATCATAGTGGGTGAAGCGGAATGGACACATGGACATTACTACTGTCGAGGGAATAAGACAAACTGGTACACATATCACTAGACTCTGTAACCGACCCACAATCTGAGTTGTCAGTTCGCCTGATTCTCAAGATGATCGTTTCCTCCTCTCGTAACTAAACTAGGGGATCGACGGCAACTACGGAACTTGTGAGGATCAATGGTCCACTGACAGCTCGTGACAATCACTGAGGCAGCTCTAATACGTTTTTGATTTTCCATTGTATGCGCATAAAATCAACTCGTTCCATCACTGAAGTAGCCGTCATCTTCGATACTCATCCGGTAAGCCAAGAACCATGGGGGTTCTAGTGATTGCGTTTACCTACAGTACTGCCTATCTTATTTCGTTTCTCCTTGACCGTTAGTAAAGCAGCACAAGGTGTGCTGCAGTGGTTTAACGTGGAAGTTCTCAAAGCGTCGATGTTTGTTTACTAACGCACTTCTTTTGTCTCTCTGTTGGGTGTTCGCACAATGGCTTTCTCCAGTACACAGAGGAAACGTGAATGACATGTTATATCCTGATCACATCGTAGTTTTTTTAAATAACAAGCCACCAAATACATGAAAACAGCAAAGCACAGCATGTCGCATGTGCTATGCATCTCACAGTTTTTCCTTCTATTCTCTGACCGCAATTGGACACAGACGGAACAGGTTTAGACGCCTCTAATTACAGTCCAAATCTTTACACTGTTAATATTGTAACCATACGACTGTCGTGCGCGTCTTGTTGATCCATATGTAACCCTATTTCTTTGAGCTTCGCGGTCTGCATGTTTACCATTTTTATATCATTGTTTCCAAATTTTGTTTTACCCATAGCTTCAGTCTGCCCAAGATCGTTGGCTCGCGGTTCAACTGAAGAACCAACAAGATAGGCGTAATGGTAACGAATCCGGACCAAGCACCTCTGTGTGGAATCATTCGATTCCTCTCCCCCTATGTCCCTTCTCGAATTACGGCGACCCGTTCGAATCCATGCGCACCCACACATGGACTGCCGCAGATCTGAGTGCTATTTGGCCGCTTTTCGATCCTGTGACGGAACGCTCGAACCACAACCGAACCAGACTCGAATGCGGTAGGATCGCGAGGTGAACCTCATGCACTGGTGGACTCACCGGACAATCCACCCTATCCAGGTGGCGATTTGCCACCTAGTTGCATATCGGCGCCATTTGAACGATCGTGAGTCTTAGTTTGATTTTAAAACTGCTCCTGTGTGTTGATATTTTAGTCAACTGACTCCCTTCTCCATCCATTTACTGATTTACTTTTGCGAGCTCAGTTTCCCGTGAAAAATTGTATTTAGATAGCTTGTCTTCTGTTGGTTCTAAGCTATTTTCTGCCTCATCACACAAGATCACAATGGGCTGTGTACTGTCTGGCTACGCAATTCTAGGTGGGGATATTCCCGACAACCTGACTCGAACTGTCTATCGTGTGACTAGTAGTCCAGCATCGTTACCACTGAGCTACCCCGAGTCTGTTGGTCAATTATCCAGCCCTGTAAACCACAGTTAACACACTATTGTTGAGCACTCAACAGATGACCACAAACGAAATGATCATCTACAAAATTCTATTAGCTTACAATAAAACAATGTGAACATTACAGTAAGAAGACGGACACTGATGGATGTTAGTATTTTGTATTGTTTCTTCAGCGCCAAATAACAATAACCAGATATATATATATCTGGTTATTGTTATTTGGCGCTGAAGAAGCAATAGAAAATACTAACATCCATCAGTGTCCGTCTTCTTACGTTTGTACAACAGCAGCGCAAAAGAGTTTTGGGTAATTCTCCTTTCCACCATTAGCATGGAGAACTCAGCTGGCGCCGGTCCTATGGGGCTCCCCCTGGCAACTCCGTCTATTTGTTAGCAAGGCTCATCTTGAAAACCAAAACTGATGTTTATCGTCCATAGTAATAGAGATAGTTTCATCAAATTCGTGGGAATATTTATATCAAAGTCTTCAATCTTGATCAGAAGTCACACAAATTCAATCGTCTCGTGCAATGAAACATTCGTAAACAGCCAGTGAACGTCTATTGAACACATGACATTGTCTGCTAGGTTGACTTTGTCGAGATCTTCAATCAAATCAAATGAGTATTCAACATTATGTGTCAGATTTGCATTTTAATGACGTCAGAGCCCGTACGAACCACCGAACACCAGTCTAATCTGCGTTTGGCTGAGGCGGTCTCAATTAGCCATCTCAAGCCAGCATTATGTGCACAAAAACAATTGTATGTGAACCTTAGACTTCCATTGACCTGATAGTTTTGTACTGTTATCCTCCACTTCATTTGTTGTTTGATTTGTTCATCCCAACCAAATAGTGTTTTATATATATTCCTGGTTATTGTTATTCTGTGCTGAATAAGCTGTACAAAACACTAGCATCCATCAGTGTCCATCTTTTTACTGTTCTGTTCAAATTTATGAAGAAAATCAAGTGTTTCAAATTGAAGAATGGTTGGACCCCAGATGACGTTCTCCTGAGTTGCAAACGGTATGCTATGTTTGATGTTCTCTATGCCACAGGGCCAGACAATTGGGACCACGATTAGATTATCGTGACACAATCGTACCTAGGAGTTCGCGTTATCGTCGACGCACTTGCTTACCACCAAGACTGCCGTCCAAGTCGCCCTAATCGGCCGGACGCGGCGGTTTACAGACGACCAGGCCCTTGTAGGTTGAGTACGCTAACACAATCAACATTGACCTCGCTATCATCAGAATGTCAGTCACCAGGATGATCACCAACGTCAAGTTCCTCTGAGTCTTATGCATCCCTTAGCATATGAGGGGCACGGGAAAATGTCTACATGCTTGGACTAAATAGCTTTTTAACTAGATGCATGGTAACGTATTTATTTTTCTGTAGCCACATCAAGTATATATTCCATGTAAGATAAATTATTAATGATAACCTGATTTTCTGTAGCGCATTGGTAGTAGAATTCAGAATGACAGCCTACTAACGACTAAATGCTAAGAATGTTTACATGTTCAACATAATGTGACAGTCCAGACTGCAGCAGCTCGAAAGATTTGTTAGGAGCTTAATTCGTCTTAAGAAATCTTGATTTGCGGTGGATGACCAAGTCAGAGACGCGACTATTCCAACACTGGAATATCTCAACTAGGCTGTGGAATATGGACGAAGTCTGTAACGAAAAGATCGCAGACAGCACTAGAATCCAAACGAGTATTCACTGAACGATCAACGGGCTGGAAATAAAAGGCGAAAATCCACAACGAAAGACGCCAGCTACACGCACAAAACCAAATACAAGCGCACAACACGTTTAATTACATACTTCGCTG